>CAWVQI010000443.1:0-36683 GCA_963932335.1 Andrena marginata | reverse complement strand
CGTTCATAAAAATAAAAATTTGTAAAAAAATCGAATATAGTTTCAATTAAATTTGCTAAAATTTCTTTCATAAAAATTAAAATTTGTAAAAAAATCCAAAAAACTCGAAGATAGTTTCAATGAAATTTGCCAAAATTTCGTTCATAAAAATAAAAATTTGTAAAAAATCCAAAAAATCGAAGATAGTTTCAATTAAATTTGCTAAAATTTCGTTCATAAAAATTAAAAATTGTGAAATAATCCAAAAAATCGAAGATAGTTTGAATTAAATTTGCTAAAATTAGTTCATAAAAATAAAAATTTGTAAAAAATCCAAAAAAATCGAAGATAGTTTCAATTAAATTTGCTAAAATTTCTTTAATAAAAATTAAAATTTGTAAAAAAATCCAAAACAATCGAAGATAGTTTCAATGAAATTTGCCAAAATTTCGTTCATAAAAATAAAAATTTGTAAAAAATCCAAAAAAATCGAAGATAGTTTCAATGAAATTTGCCAAAATTTCGTTCATAAAAATAAAAATTTGTAAAAAATTCAAAAAAATCGAAGATAGTTTCAATTAAATTTGCTAAAATTTCGTTCATAAAATTAAAAATTGTAAAATAATCCAAAAAATCGAAGATAGTTTGAATTAAATTTGCTAAAATTTAGTTCATAAAAATAAAAATTTGTAAGAAAATCCAAAAAAATCGAAGATAGTTTCAATTAAATTTGCTAAAATTTCGTTCATAAAAATAAAAATTTTAAAAAAATCCAAAAAAATCGAAGATAGTTTCAATTAAATTTGCTAAAATTTCGTTCATAAAAATAAAAATTTGTAAAAAAAATCGAATATTGTTTCAATTAAATTTGCTAAAATTTCGTTCAGAAAAATTACAATTTGTAAAAAAATCCAAAAAAATCGAAGATAGTTTCAATTAAATTAGACAAAATTTCGTTCATAAAAATAAAAATTTGTAAAAAATCCAAAAAAATCGAAGATAGTTTCAATTAAATTTGCTAAAATTTAGTTCATAAAAATTAAAATTTTAAGAGAATCCAAAAAAATCAAAGATAGTTTCAATTAAATTTGCTAAAATTTCGTTCATAAAAATAAAAATTTTAAAAAAATCCAAAAAAATAGAAGATAGTTTCAATTAAATCTGCTAATATTTCGTTCATAAAAATAAAAATTTGTAAAAAAAATCGAATATAGTTTCAATTAAATTTGCTAAAATTTCTTTCATAAAAATTAAAATTTGTAAAAAAATCCAAAAAAATCGAAGATAGTTTCAATGAAATTTGCCAAAATTTCGTTCATAAAAATAAAAATTTGTAAAAAATCCAAAAAAATCGAAGATAGTTTCAATTAAATTTGCTAAAATTTAGTTCATAAAAATTAAAAATTTTAAGAAAATCCAAAAAAATCAAGGATAGTTTCAATTAAATTTGCTAAAATTTCGTTCATAAAAATTAAAATTTGTAAGAAAATCCAAAAAAATCGAAGATAGCTTAAATTAAATTTGCTAAAATTTAGTTCATAAAAATTAAAAATTTGTAAGAAAATCCAAAAAAATCGAAGATAGTTTCAATTAAATTTGATAAAATTTCGTTCATAAAAATTAAAATTTTAAAAAAATCCAAAAAAATCGAAGATAGTTTCAATTAAATTTGCTAAAATTTCGTTCATAAAAATAAAAATTTGTAAAAAAATCGAATATAGTTTCAATTAAATTTGCTAAAATTTCGTTCAGAAAAATTACAATTTGTAAAAAAATCCAAAAAAATCGAAGATAGTTTTCAATTAAATTTGCCAAAATTTCGTTCATAAAAATTAAAATTTGTAATAAATCCAAAAAAATCAAAGATATTTTCAATTAAGTTTGTTAAAATATCGTTCATAAAAAATTAAAATTTGTAAAAAAATCCAAAAAAATTGAACATAGTATCAATTAAATTTGCTAAAATGTAGTCCATAAAAATTAATATTTGTAAAAAAATCCAAAAAAATCGAAGATAGTTTCAATTAAATATGTTAAAATTTCGTTCATAAAAATAAAAATTAGTAAAAAATAAAAAAAAATCGAAGATAGTTTCATTTAAATTTGCTAAAATTTCGTTCATAAAAATAAAAATTTGTAAGAAAATCCAAAAAAATCGAGATAGTTTCAATTAAATTTGATAAAATTTCGTTCATAAAAATAAAAATTTTAAAAAAATCCAAAAAAATCGAAGATAGTTTCAATTAAATTTGCTAAAATTTCGTTCATAAAAATAAAAATTTGTAAAAAAATCGAATATAGTTTCAATTAAATTTGCTAAAATTTCGTTCAGAAAAATTACAATTTGTAAAAAAATCCAAAAAAATCGAAGATAGTTTCAATTAAATTTGCCAAAATTTCGTTCATAAAAATTAAAATTTGTAATAAATCCAAAAAAATCAAAGATATTTTCAATTAAGTTTGTTAAAATATCGTTCATAAAAATTAAAATTTGTAAAAAAATCCAAAAAAATTGAACATAGTATCAATTAAATTTGCTAAAATGTAGTCCATAAAAATTAATATTTGTAAAAAAATCCAAAAAAATCGAAGATAGTTTCAATTAAATATGTTAAAATTTCGTTCATAAAAATAAAAATTAGTAAAAAAATAAAAAAAATCGAAGATAGTTTCATTTAATTTTGCTAAAATTTCGTTCATAAAAATTAAAATTTGTAAAAAATCCAAAAAAATCGAAGATAGTTTCAATCAAATTTGATAAAATTTAGTTCATAAAACTAAAAAATTTTAAGAAAATCCAAAAAAATCAAAGATAGTTTCAATTAAAATTGCTAAAATTTCGTTCATAAAAATAAGAATTTTAAAAAAATCCTAAAAAATCGAAGATAGTTTCAATTAAATTTGCTAAAATTTCATTCATAAAAATTAAAATTTGTAAAAAATCGAATATAGTTTCAATTAAATTTGCTAAAATTTCTTTCATAAAAATTAAAATTTGTAAAAAAATCCAAAAAAAATCGAAGATAGTTTCAATGAAATTTGCCAAAATTTCGTTCATAAAAATAAAAATTTGTAAAAAATCCAAAAAAATCGAAGATAGTTTCAATTAAATTTGCTAAAATTTAGTTCATAGAAATTAAAAATTTTAAGAAAATCCAAAAAAATCAAAGATAGTTTCAATTAAATTTGCTAAAATTTCGTTCATAAAAATTAAAATTTGTAAGAAAATCCAAAAAAATCGAAGATAGCTTAAATTAAATTTGCTAAAATTTAGTTCATAAAAATTAAAAATTTTAAGAGAATCCAAAAAAATCAAAGATAGTTTCAATTAAATTTGCTAAAATTTCGTTCATAAAAATAAAAATTTTAAAAAAAAATCCAAAAAAATCGAAGATAGTTTCAATTAAATCTGCTAAAATTTCGTTCATAAAAATAAAAATTTGTAAAAAAAATCGAATATAGTTTCAATTAAATTTGCTAAAATTTCTTTCATAAAAATTAAAATTTGTAAAAAAATCCAATACAATCGAAGATAGTTTCAATTAAATTTGCTAAAATTTCGTTCATAAAAATTAAAAATTGTAAAATAATCCAAAAAATCGAAGATAGTTTGAATTAAATTTGCTAAAATTTAGTTCATAAAAATAAAAATTTGTAAGAAAATCCAAAAAAATCGAAGATAGTTTCAATTAAATTTGCTAAAATTTCGTTCATAAAAATAAAAATTTTAAAAAAATCCAAAAAATCGAAGATAGTTTCAATTAAATTTGCTAAAATTTTGTTCATAAAAATAAAAATTTGTAAAAAATCGAATATTGTTTCAATTAAATTTGCTAAAATTTCGTTCAGAAAAATTACAATTTGTAAAAAAATCCAAAAAAATCGAAGATAGTTTCAATTAAATTAGACAAAATTTCGTTCATAAAAATAAAAATTTGTAAAAAATCCAAAAAAATCGAAGATAGTTTCAATTAAATTTGCTAAAATTTAGTTCATAAAAATTAAAAATTTTAAGAGAATCCAAAAAAATCAAAGATAGTTTCAATTAAATTTGCTAAAATTTCGTTCATAAAAATAAAAATTTTAAAAAAATCCAAAAAAAATAGAAGATAGTTTCAATTAAATCTGCTAATATTTCGTTCATAAAAATAAAAATTTGTAAAAAAAATCGAATATAGTTTCAATTAAATTTGCTAAAATTTCTTTCATAAAAATTAAAATTTGTAAAAAAATCCAAAAAAATCGAAGATAGTTTCAATGAAATTTGCCAAAATTTCGTTCATAAAAATAAAAATTTGTAAAAAATCCAAAAAAATCGAAGATAGTTTCAATTAAATTTGCTAAAATTTAGTTCATAAAAATTAAAAATTTTAAGAAAATCCAAAAAATCAAGGATAGTTTCAATTAAATTTGCTAAAATTTCGTTCATAAAAATTAAAATTTGTAAGAAAATCCAAAAAAATCGAAGATAGCTTAAATTAAATTTGCTAAAATTTAGTTCATAAAAATTAAAAATTTGTAAGAAAATCCAAAAAAATCGAAGATAGTTTCAATTAAATTTGATAAAATTTCGTTCATAAAAATTAAAATTTTAAAAAAATCCAAAAAAATCGAAGATAGTTTCAATTAAATTTGCTAAAATTTCGTTCATAAAAATAAAAATTTGTAAAAAAATCGAATATAGTTTCAATTAAATTTGCTAAAATTTCGTTCAGAAAAATTACAATTTGTAAAAAAATCCAAAAAAATCGAAGATAGTTTCAATTAAATTTGCCAAAATTTCGTTCATAAAAATTAAAATTTGTAATAAATCCAAAAAAATCAAAGATATTTTCAATTAAGTTTGTTAAAATATCGTTCATAAAAATTAAAATTTGTAAAAAAATCCAAAAAAATTGAACATAGTATCAATTAAATTTGCTAAAATGTAGTCCATAAAAATTAATATTTGTAAAAAAATCCAAAAAAATCGAAGATAGTTTCAATTAAATATGTTAAAATTTCGTTCATAAAAATAAAAATTAGTAAAAAAATAAAAAAAAATCGAAGATAGTTTCATTTAAATTTGCTAAAATTTCGTTCATAAAAATAAAAATTTGTAAGAAAATCCAAAAAAATCGAAGATAGTTTCAATTAAATTTGATAAAATTTCGTTCATAAAAATAAAAATTTTAAAAAAATCCAAAAAAATCGAAGATAGTTTCAATTAAATTTGCTAAAATTTCGTTCATAAAAATAAAAATTTGTAAAAAAATCGAATATAGTTTCAATTAAATTTGCTAAAATTTCGTTCATAAAAATTACAATTTGTAAAAAAATCCAAAAAATCGAAGATAGCTTAAATTAAATTTGCTAAAATTTAGTTCATAAAAATAAAAATTTGTAAAAAATCCAAAAAATCGAAGATAGTTTCAATTAAATTTGCTAAAATTTAGTTCATAAAAATTAAAAATTTTAAGAGAATCCAAAAAAATCAAAGATAGTTTCAATTAAATTTGCTAAAATTTCGTTCATAAAAATTAAAATTTGTAAGAAAATCCAAAAAAATCGAAGATAGCTTAAATTAAATTTGCTAAAATTTAGTTCATAAAAATTAAAAATTTGTAAGAAAATCCAAAAAATCGAAGATAGTTTCAATTAAATTTGATAAAATTTCGTTCATAAAAATTAAAATTTTAAAAAAATCCAAAAAAATCGAAGATAGTTTCAATTAAATTTGCTAAAATTTCGTTCATAAAAATAAAAATTTGTAAAAAAATCGAATATAGTTTCAATTAAATTTGCTAAAATTTCGTTCAGAAAAATTACAATTTGTAAAAAAATCCAAAAAAATCGAAGATAGTTTCAATTAAATTTGCCAAAATTTCGTTCATAAAAATTAAAATTTGTAATAAATCCAAAAAAATCAAAGATATTTTCAATTAAGTTTGTTAAAATATCGTTCATAAAAATTAAAATTTGTAAAAAAATCCAAAAAAATTGAACATAGTATCAATTAAATTTGCTAAAATGTAGTCCATAAAAATTAATATTTGTAAAAAAATCCAAAAAAATCGAAGATAGTTTCAATTAAATATGTTAAAATTTCGTTCATAAAAATAAAAATTAGTAAAAAAATAAAAAAAAATCGAAGATAGTTTCATTTAAATTTGCTAAAATTTCGTTCATAAAAATAAAAATTTGTAAGAAAATCCAAAAAAATCGAAGATAGTTTCAATTAAATTTGATAAAATTTCGTTCATAAAAATAAAAATTTTAAAAAAATCCAAAAAAATCGAAGATAGTTTCAATTAAATTTGCTAAAATTTCGTTCATAAAAATAAAAATTTGTAAAAAAATCGAATATAGTTTCAATTAAATTTGCTAAAATTTCGTTCATAAAAATTAAAATTTGTAAGAAAATCCAAAAAAATCGAAGATAGCTTAAATTAAATTTGCTAAAATTTAGTTCATTAAAATTAAAAATTTTAAGAGAATCCAAAAAAATCAAAGATAGTTTCAATTAAATTTGCTAAAATTTTGTTCATAAAAATAAAAATTTTAAAAAAATCCAAAAAAATAGAAGATAGTTCAATTAAATCTGCTAAAATTTCGTTCATAAAAATAAAAATTTGTAAAAAAATCGAATATAGTTTCAATTAAACTTGCTAAAATTTCTTTCATAAAAATTAAAATTTGTAAAAAAATCCAAAAAAATCGAAGATAGTTTCAATGAAATTTGCCAAAATTTCGTTCATAAAAATAAAAATTTGTAAAAAATCCAAAAAAATCGAAGATAGTTTCAATTAAATTTGCTAAAATTTAGTTCATAAAAATTAAAAATTTTAAGAAAATCCAAAAAAATCAAAGATAGATTCAATTAAATTTGCTAAAATTTCGTTCATAAAAATTAAAATTTGTAAAAAAATCCAAAAAATCGAAGATAGTTTCAATGAAATTTGCCAAAATTTCGTTCATAAAAATAAAAATTTGTAAAAAATCCAAAAAAATCGAAGATAGTTTCAATTAAATTTGCTAAAATTTAGTTCATAAAAATTAAAAATTTTAAGAAAATCCAAAAAAATCAAAGATAGTTTCAATTAAATTTGCTAAAATTTCGTTCATAAAAATTAAAATTTGTAAGAAAATCCAAAAAAATCGAAGATAGCTTAAATTAAATTTGCTAAAATTTAGTTCATAAAAATTAAAAATTTTAAGAGAATCCAAAAAAATCAAAGATAGTTTCAATTAAATTTGCTAAAATTTCGTTCATAAAAATAAAAATTTTAAAAAAATCCAAAAAAATCGAAGATAGTTTCAATTAAATCTGCTAAAATTTCGTTCATAAAAATAAAAATTTGTAAAAAAATCGAATATAGTTTCAATTAAATTTGCTAAAATTTCTTTCATAAAAATTAAAATTTGTAAAAAAATCCAAAAAACTCGAAGATAGTTTCAATGAAATTTGCCAAAATTTCGTTCATAAAAATAAAAATTTGTAAAAAATCCAAAAAAATCGAAGATAGTTTCAATTAAATTTGCTAAAATTTCGTTCATAAAAAATTAAAAATTGTGAAATAATCCAAAAAATCGAAGATAGTTTGAATTAAATTTGCTAAAATTTAGTTCATAAAAATAAAAATTTGTAAAAAATCCAAAAAAATCGAAGATAGTTTCAATTAAATTTGCTAAAATTTCTTTAATAAAAATTAAAATTTGTAAAAAAATCCAAAACAATCGAAGATAGTTTCAATGAAATTTGCCAAAATTTCGTTCATAAAAATAAAAATTTGTAAAAAATCCAAAAAAATCGAAGATAGTTCAATGAAATTTGCCAAAATTTCGTTCATAAAAATAAAAATTTGTAAAAAATTCAAAAAAATCGAAGATAGTTTCAATTAAATTTGCTAAAATTTCGTTCATAAAAATTAAAAATTGTAAAATAATCCAAAAAATCGAAGATAGTTTGAATTAAATTTGCTAAAATTTAGTTCATAAAAATAAAAATTTGTAAGAAAATCCAAAAAAATCGAAGATAGTTTCAATTAAATTTGCTAAAATTTCGTTCATAAAAATAAAAATTTTAAAAAAATCCAAAAAAATCGAAGATAGTTTCAATTAAATTTGCTAAAATTTCGTTCATAAAAATAAAAATTTGTAAAAAAATCGAATATTGTTTCAATTAAATTTGCTAAAATTTCGTTCAGAAAAATTACAATTTGTAAAAAAATCCAAAAAAATCGAAGATAGTTTCAATTAAATTAGACAAAATTTCGTTCATAAAAATAAAAATTTGTAAAAAATCCAAAAAAATCGAAGATAGTTTCAATTAAATTTGCTAAAATTTAGTTCATAAAAATTAAAAATTTTAAGAGAATCCAAAAAAATCAAAGATAGTTTCAATTAAATTTGCTAAAATTTCGTTCATAAAAATAAAAATTTTAAAAAAATCCAAAAAAATAGAAGATAGTTTCAATTAAATCTGCTAATATTTCGTTCATAAAAATAAAAATTTGTAAAAAAAATCGAATATAGTTTCAATTAAATTTGCTAAAATTTCTTTCATAAAAATTAAAATTTGTAAAAAAATCCAAAAAAATCGAAGATAGTTTCAATGAAATTTGCCAAAATTTCGTTCATAAAAATAAAAATTTGTAAAAAATCCAAAAAAATCGAAGATAGTTTCAATTAAATTTGCTAAAATTTAGTTCATAAAAATTAAAAATTTTAAGAAAATCCAAAAAAATCAAGGATAGTTTCAATTAAATTTGCTAAAATTTCGTTCATAAAAATTAAAATTTGTAAGAAAATCCAAAAAAATCGAAGATAGCTTAAATTAAATTTGCTAAAATTTAGTTCATAAAAATTAAAAATTTGTAAGAAAATCCAAAAAAATCGAAGATAGTTTCAATTAAATTTGATAAAATTTCGTTCATAAAAATTAAAATTTTAAAAAAATCCAAAAAAATCGAAGATAGTTTCAATTAAATTTGCTAAAATTTCGTTCATAAAAATAAAAATTTGTAAAAAAATCGAATATAGTTTCAATTAAATTTGCTAAAATTTCGTTCAGAAAAATTACAATTTGTAAAAAAATCCAAAAAAATCGAAGATAGTTTCAATTAAATTTGCCAAAATTTCGTTCATAAAAATTAAAATTTGTAATAAATCCAAAAAAATCAAAGATATTTTCAATTAAGTTTGTTAAAATATCGTTCATAAAAATTAAAATTTGTAAAAAAATCCAAAAAAATTGAACATAGTATCAATTAAATTTGCTAAAATGTAGTCCATAAAAATTAATATTTGTAAAAAAATCCAAAAAAATCGAAGATAGTTTCAATTAAATATGTTAAAATTTCGTTCATAAAAATAAAAATTAGTAAAAAAATAAAAAAAAATCGAAGATAGTTTCATTTAAATTTGCTAAAATTTCGTTCATAAAAATAAAAATTTGTAAGAAAATCCAAAAAAATCGAAGATAGTTTCAATTAAATTTGATAAAATTTCGTTCATAAAAATAAAAATTTTAAAAAAATCCAAAAAAATCGAAGATAGTTTCAATTAAATTTGCTAAAATTTCGTTCATAAAAATAAAAATTTGTAAAAAAATCGAATATAGTTTCAATTAAATTTGCTAAAATTTCGTTCAGAAAAATTACAATTTGTAAAAAAATCCAAAAAAATCGAAGATAGTTTCAATTAAATTTGCCAAAATTTCGTTCATAAAAATTAAAATTTGTAATAAATCCAAAAAAATCAAAGATATTTTCAATTAAGTTTGTTAAAATATCGTTCATAAAAATTAAAATTTGTAAAAAAATCCAAAAAAATTGAACATAGTATCAATTAAATTTGCTAAAATGTAGTCCATAAAAATTAATATTTGTAAAAAAATCCAAAAAAATCGAAGATAGTTTCAATTAAATATGTTAAAATTTCGTTCATAAAAATAAAAATTAGTAAAAAAATAAAAAAAAATCGAAGATAGTTTCATTTAATTTTGCTAAAATTTCGTTCATAAAAATTAAAATTTGTAAAAAAATCCAAAAAAATCGAAGACAGTTTCAATCAAATTTGATAAAATTTAGTTCATAAAACTAAAAAATTTTAAGAAAATCCAAAAAAATCAAAGATAGTTTCAATTAAAATTGCTAAAATTTCGTTCATAAAAATAAGAATTTTAAAAAAATCCTAAAAAATCGAAGATAGTTTCAATTAAATTTGCTAAAATTTCATTCATAAAAATTAAAATTTGTAAAAAAATCGAATATAGTTTCAATTAAATTTGCTAAAATTTCTTTCATAAAAATTAAAATTTGTAAAAAAATCCAAAAAAATCGAAGATAGTTTCAATGAAATTTGCCAAAATTTCGTTCATAAAAATAAAAATTTGTAAAAAATCCAAAAAAATCGAAGATAGTTTCAATTAAATTTGCTAAAATTTAGTTCATAGAAATTAAAAATTTTAAGAAAATCCAAAAAAATCAAAGATAGTTTCAATTAAATTTGCTAAAATTTCGTTCATAAAAATTAAAATTTGTAAGAAAATCCAAAAAAATCGAAGATAGCTTAAATTAAATTTGCTAAAATTTAGTTCATAAAAATTAAAAATTTTAAGAGAATCCAAAAAAATCAAAGATAGTTTCAATTAAATTTGCTAAAATTTCGTTCATAAAAATAAAAATTTTAAAAAAATCCAAAAAAATCGAAGATAGTTTCAATTAAATCTGCTAAAATTTCGTTCATAAAAATAAAAATTTGTAAAAAAATCGAATATAGTTTCAATTAAATTTGCTAAAATTTCTTTCATAAAAATTAAAATTTGTAAAAAAATCCAATACAATCGAAGATAGTTTCAATTAAATTTGCTAAAATTTCGTTCATAAAAATTAAAAATTGTAAAATAATCCAAAAAATCGAAGATAGTTTGAATTAAATTTGCTAAAATTTAGTTCATAAAAATAAAAATTTGTAAGAAAATCCAAAAAAATCGAAGATAGTTTCAATTAAATTTGCTAAAATTTCGTTCATAAAAATAAAAATTTTAAAAAAATCCAAAAAAATCGAAGATAGTTTCAATTAAATTTGCTAAAATTTCGTTCATAAAAATAAAAATTTGTAAAAAAATCGAATATAGTTTCAATTAAATTTGCTAAAATTTCGTTCAGAAAAATTACAATTTGTAAAAAAATCCAAAAAAATCGAAGATAGTTTCAATTAAATTTGCCAAAATTTCGTTCATAAAAATTAAAATTTATAAAAAATCTAAAAAAATCGAAGATATTTTCAATTAAGTTTGTTAAAATATCGTTCATAAAAATTAAAATTTGTAAAAAAATCCAAAA
Organism: Andrena marginata; assembly: GCA_963932335.1. Classification (NCBI taxonomy): domain Eukaryota; kingdom Metazoa; phylum Arthropoda; class Insecta; order Hymenoptera; family Andrenidae; genus Andrena; species Andrena marginata. The sequence goes on along the minus strand of CAWVQI010000443.1, from coordinate 25,377 downwards.
AAATTGAACATAGTTTCAATTAAATTTGCTAAAATGTAGTCCATAAAAATTAATATTTGTAAAAAAATCCAAAAAAATCGAAGATAGTTTCAATTAAATATGTTAAAATTTCGTTCATAAAAATAAAAATTAGTAAAAAAATCCAAAAAAATCGAAGATAGTTTCATTTAAATTTGCTAAAATTTCGTTCATAAAAATTAAAATTTGTAAAAAAATCCAAAAAAATCGAAGATAGTTTCAATCAAATTTGATAAAATTTAGTTCATAAAACTAAAAAAATTTTAAGAAAATCCAAAAAAATCAAAGATAGTTTCAATTAAAATTGCTAAAATTTCGTTCATAAAAATAAGAATTTTTAAAAAATACTAAAAAATCGAAGATAGTTTCAATTAAATTTGCTAAAATTTCGTTCATAAAAATTAAAATTTGTAAGAAAATCCAAAAAAATCGAAGATAGCTTAAATTAAATTTGCTAAAATTTAGTTCATTAAAATTAAAAATTTTAAGAGAATCCAAAAAAATCAAAGATAGTTTCAATTAAATTTGCTAAAATTTTGTTCATAAAAATAAAAATTTTAAAAAAATCCAAAAAAATAGAAGATAGTTTCAATTAAATCTGCTAAAATTTCGTTCATAAAAATAAAAATTTGTAAAAAAATCGAATATAGTTTCAATTAAACTTGCTAAAATTTCTTTCATAAAAATTAAAATTTGTAAAAAAATCCAAAAAAATCGAAGATAGTTTCAATGAAATTTGCCAAAATTTCGTTCATAAAAATAAAAATTTGTAAAAAATCCAAAAAAATCGAAGATAGTTTTAATTAAATTTGCTAAAATTTAGTTCATAAAAATTAAAAATTTTAAGAAAATCCAAAAAAATCAAAGATAGATTCAATTAAATTTGCTAAAATTTCGTTCATAAAAATTAAAATTTGTAAAAAAATCCAAAAAAATCGAAGATAGTTTCAATGAAATTTGCCAAAATTTCGTTCATAAAAATAAAAATTTGTAAAAAATCCAAAAAAATCGAAGATAGTTTCAATTAAATTTGCTAAAATTTAGTTCATAAAAATTAAAAATTTTAAGAAAATCCAAAAAAATCAAAGATAGTTTCAATTAAATTTGCTAAAATTTCGTTCATAAAAATTAAAATTTGTAAGAAAATCCAAAAAAATCGAAGATAGCTTAAATTAAATTTGCTAAAATTTAGTTCATAAAAATTAAAAATTTTAAGAGAATCCAAAAAAAATCAAAGATAGTTTCAATTAAATTTGCTAAAATTTCGTTCATAAAAATAAAAATTTTAAAAAAATCGAAGATAGTTTCAATTAAATCTGCTAAAATTTCGTTCATAAAAATAAAAATTTGTAAAAAAATCGAATATAGTTTCAATTAAATTTGCTAAAATTTCTTTCATAAAAATTAAAATTTGTAAAAAAATCCAAAAAACTCGAAGATAGTTTCAATGAAATTTGCCAAAATTTCGTTCATAAAAATAAAAATTTGTAAAAAATCCAAAAAAATCGAAGATAGTTTCAATTAAATTTGCTAAAATTTCGTTCATAAAAATTAAAAATTGTGAAATAATCCAAAAAATCGAAGATAGTTTGAATTAAATTTGCTAAAATTTAGTTCATAAAAATAAAAATTTGTAAAAAATCCAAAAAAATCGAAGATAGTTTCAATTAAATTTGCTAAAATTTCTTTAATAAAAATTAAAATTTGTAAAAAAATCCAAAACAATCGAAGATAGTTTCAATGAAATTTGCCAAAATTTCGTTCATAAAAATAAAAATTTGTAAAAAATCCAAAAAAATCGAAGATAGTTTCAATGAAATTTGCCAAAATTTCGTTCATAAAAATAAAAATTTGTAAAAAATTCAAAAAAATCGAAGATAGTTTCAATTAAATTTGCTAAAATTTCGTTCATAAAAATTAAAAATTGTAAAATAATCCAAAAAATCGAAGATAGTTTGAATTAAATTTGCTAAAATTTAGTTCATAAAAATAAAAATTTGTAAGAAAATCCAAAAAAATCGAAGATAGTTTCAATTAAATTTGCTAAAATTTCGTTCATAAAAATAAAAATTTTAAAAAAATCCAAAAAAATCGAAGATAGTTTCAATTAAATTTGCTAAAATTTCGTAATCCAAAAAAATCGAAGATAGTTTCAATTAAATCTGCTAAAATTTCGTTCATAAAAATAAAAATTTTAAAAAAATCCAAAAAAATCGAAGATAGTTTCAATTAAATTTGCTATAATTTCGTTCATAAAAATAAAAATTTTTAAAAAAATCGAATATAGTTTCAATTAAATTTGCTAAAATTTCGTTCAGAAAAATTACAATTTGTAAAAAAATCCAAAAAAATCGAAGATAGTTTCAATTAAATTTGCCAAAATTTCGTTCATAAAAATTAAAATTTGTAAAAAATCCAAAAAAATCGAAGATATTTTCAATTAAGTTTGCTAAAATATCGTTCATAAAAATTAAAATTTGTAAAAAAATCCAAAAAAATTGAACATAGTTTCAATTAAATTTGCTAAAATGTAGTCCATAAAAATTAATATTTGTAAAAAAATCCAAAAAAATCGAAGATAGTTTCAATCAAATTTGATAAAATTTCGTTCATAAAAATAAAAATTAGTAAAAAAATCCAAAAAAATCGAAGATAGTTTCATTTAAATTTGCTAAAATTTCGTTCATAAAAATTAAAATTTGTAAAAAAATCCAAAAAAATCGAAGATAGTTTCAATCAAATTTGATAAAATTTAGTTCATAAAACTAAAAAATTTTAAGAAAATCCAAAAAAATCAAAGGTAGTTTCAATTAAAATTGCTAAAATTTCGTTCATAAAAATAAGAATTTTAAAAAAATCCTAAAAAATCGAAGATAGTTTCAATTAAATTTGCTAAAATTTCGTTCATAAAAATTAAAATTTGTAAGAAAATCCAAAAAAATCGAAGATAAATTCAATTAAATTTGCTAAAATTTCGTTCATAAAAATTAAAAATTTTAAGAGAATCCAAAAAAATCAAAGATAGTTTCAATTAAATTTGCTAAAATTTCGTTCAGAAAAATTACAATTTGTAAAAAAATCCAAAAAAATCGAAGATAGTTTCAATTAAATTTGCCAAAATTTCGTTCATAAAAATTAAAATTTGTAATAAATCCAAAAAAATCAAAGATATTTTCAATTAAGTTTGTTAAAATATCGTTCATAAAAATTAAAATTTGTAAAAAAATCCAAAAAAATTGAACATAGTATCAATTAAATTTGCTAAAATGTAGTCCATAAAAATTAATATTTGTAAAAAAATCCAAAAAAATCGAAGATAGTTTCAATTAAATATGTTAAAATTTCGTTCATAAAAATAAAAATTAGTAAAAAAAAAAAAAAAAATCGAAGATAGTTTCATTTAAATTTGCTAAAATTTCGTTCATAAAAATAAAAATTTGTAAGAAAATCCAAAAAAATTGAAGATAGTTTCAATTAAATTTGATAAAATTTCGTTCATAAAAATAAAAATTTTAAAAAAATCCAAAAAAATCGAAGATAGTTTCAATTAAATTTGCTAAAATTTCGTTCATAAAAATAAAAATTTGTAAAAAAATCGAATATAGTTTCAATTAAATTTGCTAAAATTTCGTTCAGAAAAATTACAATTTGTAAAAAAATCCAAAAAAATCGAAGATAGTTTCAATTAAATTTGCCAAAATTTCGTTCATAAAAATTAAAATTTGTAATAAATCCAAAAAAATCAAAGATATTTTCAATTAAGTTTGTTAAAATATCGTTCATAAAAATTAAAATTTGTAAAAAAATCCAAAAAAATTGAACATAGTATCAATTAAATTTGCTAAAATGTAGTCCATAAAAATTAATATTTGTAAAAAAATCCAAAAAAATCGAAGATAGTTTCAATTAAATATGTTAAAATTTCGTTCATAAAAATAAAAATTAGTAAAAAAATAAAAAAAAATCGAAGATAGTTTCATTTAATTTTGCTAAAATTTCGTTCATAAAAATTAAAATTTGTAAAAAAATCCAAAAAAATCGAAGATAGTTTCAATCAAATTTGATAAAATTTAGTTCATAAAACTAAAAAATTTTAAGAAAATCCAAAAAAATCAAAGATAGTTTCAATTAAAATTGCTAAAATTTCGTTCATAAAAATAAGAATTTTAAAAAAATCCTAAAAAATCGAAGATAGTTTCAATTAAATTTGCTAAAATTTCATTCATAAAAATTAAAATTTGTAAAAAAATCGAATATAGTTTCAATTAAATTTGCTAAAATTTCGTTCATAAAAATTAAAATTTGTAAAAAAATCCAAAAAAATCGAAGATAGTTTCAATCAAATTTGATAAAATTTAGTTCATAAAACTAAAAAATTTTAAGAAAATCCAAAAAAATCAAAGATAGTTTCAATTAAAATTGCTAAAATTTCGTTCATAAAAATAAGAATTTTAAAAAAATCCTAAAAAATCGAAGATAGTTTCAATTAAATTTGCTAAAATTTCGTTCATAAAAATTAAAATTTGTAAGAAAATCCAAAAAAATCGAAGATAAATTCAATTAAATTTGCTAAAATTTCGTTCATAAAAATTAAAAATTTTAAGAGAATCCAAAAAAATCAAAGATAGTTTCAATTAAATTTGCTAAAATTTCGTTCATAAAAATAAAAATTTTAAAAAAATCCAAAAAAATCGAAGATAGTTTCAATTAAATCTGCTAAAATTTCGTTCATAAAAATAAAAATTTGTAAAAAAATCGAATATAGTTTCAATTAAATTTGCTAAAATTTCTTTAATAAAAATTAAAATTTGTAAAAAAATCCAAAACAATCGAAGATAGTTTCAATGAAATTTGCCAAAATTTCGTTCATAAAAATAAAAATTTGTAAAAAATCCAAAAAAATCGAAGATAGTTTCAATGAAATTTGCCAAAATTTCGTTCATAAAAATAAAAATTTGTAAAAAATTCAAAAAAATCGAAGATAGTTTCAATTAAATTTGCTAAAATTTCGTTCATAAAAATTAAAAATTGTAAAATAATCCAAAAAATCGAAGATAGTTTGAATTAAATTTGCTAAAATTTAGTTCATAAAAATAAAAATTTGTAAGAAAATCCAAAAAAATCGAAGATAGTTTCAATTAAATTTGCTAAAATTTCGTTCATAAAAATAAAAATTTTAAAAAAATCCAAAAAAATCGAAGATAGTTTCAATTAAATTTACTAAAATTTCGTTCATAAAAATAAAAATTTGTAAAAAAATCGAATATTGTTTCAATTAAATTTGCTAAAATTTCGTTCAGAAAAATTACAATTTGTAAAAAAATCCAAAAAAATCGAAGATAGTTTCAATTAAATTTGCCAAAATTTCGTTCATAAAAATAAAAATTTGTAAAAAATCCAAAAAAATCGAAGATAGTTTCAATTAAATTTGCTAAAATTTAGTTCATAAAAATTAAAAATTTTAAGAAAATCCAAAAAAATCAAAGATAGTTTCAATTAAATTTTGCTAAAATTTCGTTCATAAAAATAAAAATTTTAAAAAAATCCAAAAAAATCGAAGATAGTTTCAATTAAATTTGCTAAAATTTCGTTCATAAAAATAAAAATTTTAAAAAAATCCAAAAAAATCGAAGATAGTTTCAATTAAATTTGCTAAAATTTCATTCATAAAAATAAAAATTTGTAAAAAAATTGAATATTGTTTCAACTAAATTTGCTAAAATTTCGTTCAGAAAAATTACAATTTGTAAAAAAATCCAAAAAAATCGAAGATAGTTTCAATTAAATTTGCCAAAATTTCGTTCATAAAAATAAAAATTTGTAAAAAATCCAAAAAAATCGAAGATAGTTTCAATTAAATTTGCTAAAATTTAGTTCATAAAAATTAAAAATTTTAAGAAAATCCAAAAAAATCAAAGATAGTTTCAATTAAATTTTGCTAAAATTTCGTTCATAAAAATTAAAATTTGTAAGAAAATCCAAAAAAATCGAAGATAGCTTAAATTAAATTTGCTAAAATTTCGTTCATAAAAATTAAAATTTGTAAAAAAATCCAAAAAAATCGAAGATAGTTTCAATCAAATTTGATAAAATTTAGTTCATAAAACTAAAAAATTTTAAGAAAATCCAAAAAAATCAAAGATAGTTTCAATTAAAATTGCTAAAATTTCGTTCATAAAAATAAGAATTTTAAAAAAATCCTAAAAAATCGAAGATAGTTTCAATTAAATTTGCTAAAATTTCGTTCATAAAAATTAAAATTTGTAAGAAAATCCAAAAAAATCGAAGATAAATTCAATTAAATTTGCTAAAATTTCGTTCATAAAAATTAAAAATTTTAAGAGAATCCAAAAAAATCAAAGATAGTTTCAATTAAATTTGCTAAAATTTCGTTCATAAAAATAAAAATTTTAAAAAAATCCAAAAAAATAGAAGATAGTTTCAATTAAATCTGCTAATATTTCGTTCATAAAAATAAAAATTTGTAAAAAAAATCGAATATAGTTTCAATTAAATTTGCTAAAATTTCTTTCATAAAAATTAAAATTTGTAAAAAAATCCAAAAAAATCGAAGATAGTTTCAATGAAATTTGCCAAAATTTCGTTCATAAAAATAAAAATTTGTAAAAAATCCAAAAAAATCGAAGATAGTTTCAATTAAATTTGCTAAAATTTAGTTCATAAAAATTAAAAATTTTAAGAAAATCCAAAAAAATCAAAGATAGTTTCAATTAAATTTGCTAAAATTTCGTTCATAAAAATTAAAATTTGTAAGAAAATCCAAAAAAATCGAAGATAGCTTAAATTAAATTTGCTAAAATTTAGTTCATAAAAATTAAAAATTTTAAGAGAATCCAAAAAAATCAAAGATAGTTTCAATTAAATTTGCTAAAATTTCTTTAATAAAAATTAAAATTTGTAAAAAAATCCAAAACAATCGAAGATAGTTTCAATGAAATTTGCCAAAATTTCGTTCATAAAAATAAAAATTTGTAAAAAATCCAAAAAAATCGAAGATAGTTTCAATGAAATTTGCCAAAATTTCGTTCATAAAAATAAAAATTTGTAAAAAATTCAAAAAAATCGAAGATAGTTTCAATTAAATTTGCTAAAATTTCGTTCATAAAAATTAAAAATTGTAAAATAATCCAAAAAATCGAAGATAGTTTGAATTAAATTTGCTAAAATTTAGTTCATAAAAATAAAAATTTGTAAGAAAATCCAAAAAAATCGAAGATAGTTTCAATTAAATTTGCTAAAATTTTGTTCATAAAAATAAAAATTTTAAAAAAATCCAAAAAAATCGAAGATAGTTTCAATTAAATTTGCTAAAATTTCGTTCATAAAAATAAAAATTTGTAAAAAAATCGAATATTGTTTCAATTAAATTTGCTAAAATTTCGTTCAGAAAAATTACAATTTGTAAAAAAATCCAAAAAAATCGAAGATAGTTTCAATTAAATTTGCCAAAATTTCGTTCATAAAAATAAAAATTTGTAAAAAATCCAAAAAAATCGAAGATAGTTTCAATTAAATTTGCTAAAATTTAGTTCATAAAAATTAAAAATTTTAAGAAAATCCAAAAAAATCAAAGATAGTTTCAATTAAATTTTGCTAAAATTTCGTTCATAAAAATTTAAATTTGTAAGAAAATCCAAAAAAATCGAAGATAGCTTAAATTAAATTTGCTAAAATTTAGTTCATAAAAATTTAAAATTTTAAGAGAATCCAAAAAAATCAATGATAGTTTCAATTAAATTTGCTAAAATTTCGTTCATAAAAATAAAAATTTTAAAAAAATCCAAAAAAATCGAAGATAGTTTCAATTAAATCTGCTAAAATTTCGTTCATAAAAATAAAAATTTTAAAAAAATCCAAAAAAATCGAAGATAGTTTCAATTAAATTTGCTATAATTTCGTTCATAAAAATAAAAATTTTTAAAAAAATCGAATATAGTTTCAATTACATTTGCTAAAATTTCGTTCAGAAAAATTACAATTTGTAAAAAAATCCAAAAAAATCGAAGATAGTTTCAATTAAATTTGCCAAAATTTCGTTCATAAAAATTAAAATTTGTAAAAAATCCAAAAAAATCGAAGATATTTTCAATTAAGTTTGCTAAAATATCGTTCATAAAAATTAAAATTTGTAAAAAAATCCAAAAAAATTGAACATAGTTTCAATTAAATTTGCTAAAATGTAGTCCATAAAAATTAATATTTGTAAAAAAATCCAAAAAAATCGAAGATAGTTTCAATCAAATTTGATAAAATTTCGTTCATAAAAATAAAAATTAGTAAAAAAATCCAAAAAAATCGAAGATAGTTTCATTTAAATTTGCTAAAATTTCGTTCATAAAAATTAAAATTTGTAAAAAAATCCAAAAAAATCGAAGATAGTTTCAATCAAATTTGATAAAATTTAGTTCATAAAACTAAAAAATTTTAAGAAAATCCAAAAAAATCAAAGGTAGTTTCAATTAAAATTGCTAAAATTTCGTTCATAAAAATAAGAATTTTAAAAAAATCCTAAAAAATCGAAGATAGTTTCAATTAAATTTGCTAAAATTTCGTTCATAAAAATTAAAATTTGTAAGAAAATCCAAAAAAATCGAAGATAAATTCAATTAAATTTGCTAAAATTTCGTTCATAAAAATTAAAAATTTTAAGAGAATCCAAAAAAATCAAAGATAGTTTCAATTAAATTTGCTAAAATTTCGTTCAGAAAAATTACAATTTGTAAAAAAATCCAAAAAAATCGAAGATAGTTTCAATTAAATTTGCCAAAATTTCGTTCATAAAAATTAAAATTTGTAATAAATCCAAAAAAATCAAAGATATTTTCAATTAAGTTTGTTAAAATATCGTTCATAAAAATTAAAATTTGTAAAAAAATCCAAAAAAATTGAACATAGTATCAATTAAATTTGCTAAAATGTAGTCCATAAAAATTAATATTTGTAAAAAAATCCAAAAAAATCGAAGATAGTTTCAATTAAATATGTTAAAATTTCGTTCATAAAAATGAAAATTAGTAAAAAAATAAAAAAAAATCGAAGATAGTTTCATTTAAATTTGCTAAAATTTCGTTCATAAAAATAAAAATTTGTAAGAAAATCCAAAAAAATTGAAGATAGTTTCAATTAAATTTGATAAAATTTCGTTCATAAAAATAAAAATTTTAAAAAATCCAAAAAAATCGAAGATAGTTTCAATTAAATTTGCTAAAATTTCGTTCATAAAAATAAAAATTTGTAAAAAAATCGAATATAGTTTCAATTAAATTTGCTAAAATTTCGTTCAGAAAAATTACAATTTGTAAAAAAATCCAAAAAAATCGAAGATAGTTTCAATTAAATTTGCCAAAATTTCGTTCATAAAAATTAAAATTTGTAATAAATCCAAAAAAATCAAAGATATTTTCAATTAAGTTTGTTAAAATATCGTTCATAAAAATTAAAATTTGTAAAAAAATCCAAAAAAATTGAACATAGTATCAATTAAATTTGCTAAAATGTAGTCCATAAAAATTAATATTTGTAAAAAAATCCAAAAAAATCGAAGATAGTTTCAATTAAATATGTTAAAATTTCGTTCATAAAAATAAAAATTAGTAAAAAAATAAAAAAAAATCGAAGATAGTTTCATTTAATTTTGCTAAAATTTCGTTCATAAAAATTAAAATTTGTAAAAAAATCCAAAAAAATCGAAGATAGTTTCAATCAAATTTGATAAAATTTAGTTCATAAAACTAAAAAATTTTAAGAAAATCCAAAAAAATCAAAGATAGTTTCAATTAAAATTGCTAAAATTTCGTTCATAAAAATAAGAATTTTAAAAAAATCCTAAAAAATCGAAGATAGTTTCAATTAAATTTGCTAAAATTTCATTCATAAAAATTAAAATTTGTAAAAAAATCGAATATAGTTTCAATTAAATTTGCTAAAATTTCTTTCATAAAAATTAAAATTTGTAAAAAAATCCAAAAAAATCGAAGATAGTTTCAATGAAATTTGCCAAAATTTCGTTCATAAAAATAAAAATTTGTAAAAAATCCAAAAAAATCAAAGATAGTTTCAATTAAATTTGCTAAAATTTCGTTCATAAAAATAAAAATTTTAAAAAAATCCAAAAAAATCGAAGATAGTTTCAATTAAATCTGCTAAAATTTCGTTCATAAAAATAAAAATTTGTAAAAAAATCGAATATAGTTTCAATTAAATTTGCTAAAATTTCTTTAATAAAAATTAAAATTTGTAAAAAAATCCAAAACAATCGAAGATAGTTTCAATGAAATTTGCCAAAATTTCGTTCATAAAAATAAAAATTTGTAAAAAATCCAAAAAAATCGAAGATAGTTTCAATGAAATTTGCCAAAATTTCGTTCATAAAAATAAAAATTTGTAAAAAATTCAAAAAAATCGAAGATAGTTTCAATTAAATTTGCTAAAATTTCGTTCATAAAAATTAAAAATTGTAAAATAATCCAAAAAATCGAAGATAGTTTGAATTAAATTTGCTAAAATTTAGTTCATAAAAATAAAAATTTGTAAGAAAATCCAAAAAAATCGAAGATAGTTTCAATTAAATTTGCTAAAATTTCGTTCATAAAAATAAAAATTTTAAAAAAATCCAAAAAAATCGAAGATAGTTTCAATTAAATTTACTAAAATTTCGTTCATAAAAATAAAAATTTGTAAAAAAATCGAATATTGTTTCAATTAAATTTGCTAAAATTTCGTTCAGAAAAATTACAATTTGTAAAAAAATCCAAAAAAATCGAAGATAGTTTCAATTAAATTTGCCAAAATTTCGTTCATAAAAATAAAAATTTGTAAAAAATCCAAAAAAATCGAAGATAGTTTCAATTAAATTTGCTAAAATTTAGTTCATAAAAATTAAAATTTTAAGAAAATCCAAAAAAATCAAAGATAGTTTCAATTAAATTTTGCTAAAATTTCGTTCATAAAAATAAAAATTTTAAAAAAATCCAAAAAAATCGAAGATAGTTTCAATTAAATTTGCTAAAATTTCGTTCATAAAAATAAAAATTTTAAAAAAATCCAAAAAAATCGAAGATAGTTTCAATTAAATTTGCTAAAATTTCATTCATAAAAATAAAAATTTGTAAAAAAATTGAATATTGTTTCAACTAAATTTGCTAAAATTTCGTTCAGAAAAATTACAATTTGTAAAAAAATCCAAAAAAATCGAAGATAGTTTCAATTAAATTTGCCAAAATTTCGTTCATAAAAATAAAAATTTGTAAAAAATCCAAAAAAATCGAAGATAGTTTCAATTAAATTTGCTAAAATTTAGTTCATAAAAATTAAAAATTTTAAGAAAATCCAAAAAAATCAAAGATAGTTTCAATTAAATTTTGCTAAAATTTCGTTCATAAAAATTAAAATTTGTAAGAAAATCCAAAAAAATCGAAGATAGCTTAAATTAAATTTGCTAAAATTTCGTTCATAAAAATTAAAATTTGTAAAAAAATCCAAAAAAATCGAAGATAGTTTCAATCAAATTTGATAAAATTTAGTTCATAAAACTAAAAAATTTTAAGAAAATCCAAAAAAATCAAAGATAGTTTCAATTAAAATTGCTAAAATTTCGTTCATAAAAATAAGAATTTTAAAAAAATCCTAAAAAATCGAAGATAGTTTCAATTAAATTTGCTAAAATTTCGTTCATAAAAATTAAAATTTGTAAGAAAATCCAAAAAAATCGAAGATAAATTCAATTAAATTTGCTAAAATTTCGTTCATAAAAATTAAAAATTTTAAGAGAATCCAAAAAAATCAAAGATAGTTTCAATTAAATTTGCTAAAATTTCGTTCATAAAAATAAAAATTTTAAAAAAATCCAAAAAAATAGAAGACAGTTTCAATTAAATCTGCTAATATTTCGTTCATAAAAATAAAAATTTGTAAAAAAAATCGAATATAGTTTCAATTAAATTTGCTAAAATTTCTTTCATAAAAATTAAAATTTGTAAAAAAATCCAAAAAAATCGAAGATAGTTTCAATGAAATTTGCCAAAATTTCGTTCATAAAAATAAAAATTTGTAAAAAATCCAAAAAAATCGAAGATAGTTTCAATTAAATTTGCTAAAATTTAGTTCATAAAAATTAAAAATTTTAAGAAAATCCAAAAAAATCAAAGATAGTTTCAATTAAATTTGCTAAAATTTCGTTCATAAAAATTAAAATTTGTAAGAAAATCCAAAAAAATCGAAGATAGCTTAAATTAAATTTGCTAAAATTTAGTTCATAAAAATTAAAAATTTTAAGAGAATCCAAAAAAATCAAAGATAGTTTCAATTAAATTTGCTAAAATTTCTTTAATAAAAATTAAAATTTGTAAAAAAATCCAAAACAATCGAAGATAGTTTCAATGAAATTTGCCAAAATTTCGTTCATAAAAATAAAAATTTGTAAAAAAATCCAAAAAAATCGAAGATAGTTTCAATGAAATTTGCCAAAATTTCGTTCATAAAAATAAAAATTTGTAAAAAATTCAAAAAAATCGAAGATAGTTTCAATTAAATTTGCTAAAATTTCTTTCATAAAAATTAAAAATTGTAAAATAATCCAAAAAATCGAAGATAGTTTGAATTAAATTTGCTAAAATTTAGTTCATAAAAATAAAAATTTGTAAGAAAATCCAAAAAAATCGAAGATAGTTTCAATTAAATTTGCTAAAATTTTGTTCATAAAAAATAAAAATTTTAAAAAATCCAAAAAAATCGAAGATAGTTTCAATTAAATTTGCTAAAATTTCGTTCATAAAAATAAAAATTTGTAAAAAAATCGAATATTGTTTCAATTAAATTTGCTAAAATTTCGTTCAGAAAAATTACAATTTGTAAAAAAATCCAAAAAATCGAAGATAGTTTCAATTAAATTTGCCAAAATTTCGTTCATAAAAATAAAAATTTGTAAAAAATCCAAAAAAATCGAAGATAGTTTCAATTAAATTTGCTAAAATTTAGTTCATAAAAATTAAAAATTTTAAGAAAATCCAAAAAAATCAAAGATAGTTTCAATTAAATTTTGCTAAAATTTCGTTCATAAAAATTTAAATTTGTAAGAAAATCCAAAAAAATCGAAGATAGCTTAAATTAAATTTGCTAAAATTTAGTTCATAAAAATTTAAAATTTTAAGAGAATCCAAAAAAATCAATGATAGTTTCAATTAAATTTGCTAAAATTTCGTTCATAAAAATAAAAATTTTAAAAAAATCCAAAAAAATCGAAGATAGTTTCAATTAAATCTGCTAAAATTTCGTTCATAAAAATAAAAATTTTAAAAAAATCCAAAAAAATCGAAGATAGTTTCAATTAAATTTGCTATAATTTCGTTCATAAAAATAAAAATTTTTAAAAAAATCGAATATAGTTTCAATTAAATTTGCTAAAATTTCGTTCAGAAAAATTACAATTTGTAAAAAAATCCAAAAAAATCGAAGATAGTTTCAATTAAATTTGCCAAAATTTCGTTCATAAAAATTAAAATTTGTAAAAAATCCAAAAAAATCGAAGATATTTTCAATTAAGTTTGCTAAAATATCGTTCATAAAAATTAAAATTTGTAAAAAAATCCAAAAAAATTGAACATAGTTTCAATTAAATTTGCTAAAATGTAGTCCATAAAAATTAATATTTGTAAAAAAATCCAAAAAAATCGAAGATAGTTTCAATCAAATTTGATAAAATTTCGTTCATAAAAATAAAAATTAGTAAAAAAATCCAAAAAATCGAAGATAGTTTCATTTAAATTTGCTAAAATTTCGTTCATAAAAATTAAAATTTGTAAAAAAATCCAAAAAAATCGAAGATAGTTTCAATCAAATTTGATAAAATTTAGTTCATAAAACTAAAAAATTTTAAGAAAATCCAAAAAAATCAAAGGTAGTTTCAATTAAAATTGCTAAAATTTCGTTCATAAAAATAAGAATTTTAAAAAAATCCTAAAAAATCGAAGATAGTTTCAATTAAATTTGCTAAAATTTCGTTCATAAAAATTAAAATTTGTAAGAAAATCCAAAAAAATCGAAGATAAATTCAATTAAATTTGCTAAAATTTCGTTCATAAAAATTAAAAATTTTAAGAGAATCCAAAAAAATCAAAGATAGTTTCAATTAAATTTGCTAAAATTTCGTTCAGAAAAATTACAATTTGTAAAAAAATCCAAAAAAATCGAAGATAGTTTCAATTAAATTTGCCAAAATTTCGTTCATAAAAATTAAAATTTGTAATAAATCCAAAAAAATCAAAGATATTTTCAATTAAGTTTGTTAAAATATCGTTCATAAAAATTAAAATTTGTAAAAAAATCCAAAAAATTGAACATAGTATCAATTAAATTTGCTAAAATGTAGTCCATAAAAATTAATATTTGTAAAAAAATCCAAAAAAATCGAAGATAGTTTCAATTAAATATGTTAAAATTTCGTTCATAAAAATAAAAATTAGTAAAAAAATAAAAAAAAATCGAAGATAGTTTCATTTAAATTTGCTAAAATTTCGTTCATAAAAATAAAAATTTGTAAGAAAATCCAAAAAAATTGAAGATAGTTTCAATTAAATTTGATAAAATTTCGTTCATAAAAATAAAAATTTTAAAAAATCCAAAAAAATCGAAGATAGTTTCAATTAAATTTGCTAAAATTTCGTTCATAAAAATAAAAATTTGTAAAAAAATCGAATATAGTTTCAATTAAATTTGCTAAAATTTCGTTCAGAAAAATTACAATTTGTAAAAAAATCCAAAAAAATCGAAGATAGTTTCAATTAAATTTGCCAAAATTTCGTTCATAAAAATTAAAATTTGTAATAAATCCAAAAAAATCAAAGATATTTTCAATTAAGTTTGTTAAAATATCGTTCATAAAAATTAAAATTTGTAAAAAAATCCAAAAAAATTGAACATAGTATCAATTAAATTTGCTAAAATGTAGTCCATAAAAATTAATATTTGTAAAAAAATCCAAAAAAATCGAAGATAGTTTCAATTAAATATGTTAAAATTTCGTTCATAAAAATAAAAATTAGTAAAAAAATAAAAAAAATCGAAGATAGTTTCATTTAATTTTGCTAAAATTTCGTTCATAAAAATTAAAATTTGTAAAAAAATCCAAAAAAATCGAAGATAGTTTCAATCAAATTTGATAAAATTTAGTTCATAAAACTAAAAAATTTTAAGAAAATCCAAAAAAATCAAAGATAGTTTCAATTAAAATTGCTAAAATTTCGTTCATAAAAATAAGAATTTTAAAAAAATCCTAAAAAATCGAAGATAGTTTCAATTAAATTTGCTAAAATTTCATTCATAAAAATTAAAATTTGTAAAAAAATCGAATATAGTTTCAATTAAATTTGCTAAAATTTCTTTCATAAAAATTAAAATTTGTAAAAAAATCCAAAAAAATCGAAGATAGTTTCAATGAAATTTGCCAAAATTTCGTTCATAAAAATAAAAATTTGTAAAAAATACAAAAAAATCGAAGATAGTTTCAATTAAATTTGCTAAAATTTAGTTCATAGAAATTAAAAATTTTAAGAAAATCCAAAAAAATCAAAGATAGTTTCAATTAAATTTGCTAAAATTTCGTTCATAAAAATTAAAATTTGTAAGAAAATCCAAAAAAATCGAAGATAGCTTAAATTAAATTTGCTAAAATTTAGTTCATAAAAATTAAAAATTTTAAGAGAATCCAAAAAAATCAAAGATAGTTTCAATTAAATTTGCTAAAATTTCGTTCATAAAAATAAAAATTTTAAAAAAATCCAAAAAAATCGAAGATAGTTTCAATTAAATCTGCTAAAATTTCGTTCATAAAAATAAAAATTTGTAAAAAAATCGAATATAGTTTCAATTAAATTTGCTAAAATTTCTTTAATAAAAATTAAAATTTGTAAAAAAATCCAAAACAATCGAAGATAGTTTCAATGAAATTTGCCAAAATTTCGTTCATAAAAATAAAAATTTGTAAAAAATCCAAAAAAATCGAAGATAGTTTCAATGAAATTTGCCAAAATTTCGTTCATAAAAATAAAAATTTGTAAAAAATTCAAAAAAATCGAAGATAGTTTCAATTAAATTTGCTAAAATTTCGTTCATAAAAATTAAAAATTGTAAAATAATCCAAAAAATCGAAGATAGTTTGAATTAAATTTGCTAAAATTTAGTTCATAAAAATAAAAATTTGTACGAAAATCCAAAAAAATCGAAGATAGTTTCAATTAAATTTGCTAAAATTTCGTTCATAAAAATAAAAATTTTAAAAAATCCAAAAAAATCGAAGATAGTTTCAATTAAATTTACTAAAATTTCGTTCATAAAAATAAAAATTTGTAAAAAAATCGAATATTGTTTCAATTAAATTTGCTAAAATTTCGTTCAGAAAAATTACAATTTGTAAAAAAATCCAAAAAAATCGAAGATAGTTTCAATTAAATTTGCCAAAATTTCGTTCATAAAAATAAAAATTTGTAAAAAATCCAAAAAAATCGAAGATAGTTTCAATTAAATTTGCTAAAATTTAGTTCATAAAAATTAAAATTTTAAGAAAATCCAAAAAAATCAAAGATAGTTTCAATTAAATTTTGCTAAAATTTCGTTCATAAAAATAAAAATTTTAAAAAAATCCAAAAAAATCGAAGATAGTTTCAATTAAATTTGCTAAAATTTCGTTCATAAAAATAAAAATTTTAAAAAAATCCAAAAAAATCGAAGATAGTTTCAATTAAATTTGCTAAAATTTCATTCATAAAAATAAAAATTTGTAAAAAATTGAATATTGTTTCAACTAAATTTGCTAAAATTTCGTTCAGAAAAATTACAATTTGTAAAAAAATCCAAAAAAATCGAAGATAGTTTCAATTAAATTTGCCAAAATTTCGTTCATAAAAATAAAAATTTGTAAAAAATCCAAAAAATCGAAGATAGTTTCAATTAAATTTGCTAAAATTTAGTTCATAAAAATTAAAAATTTTAAGAAAATCCAAAAAAATCAAAGATAGTTTCAATTAAATTTTGCTAAAATTTCGTTCATAAAAATTAAAATTTGTAAGAAAATCCAAAAAAATCGAAGATAGCTTAAATTAAATTTGCTAAAATTTCGTTCATAAAAATTAAAATTTGTAAAAAAATCCAAAAAAATCGAAGATAGTTTCAATCAAATTTGATAAAATTTAGTTCATAAAACTAAAAAATTTTAAGAAAATCCAAAAAAATCAAAGATAGTTTCAATTAAAATTGCTAAAATTTCGTTCATAAAAATAAGAATTTTAAAAAAATCCTAAAAAATCGAAGATAGTTTCAATTAAATTTGCTAAAATTTCGTTCATAAAAATTAAAATTTGTAAGAAAATCCAAAAAAATCGAAGATAAATTCAATTAAATTTGCTAAAATTTCGTTCATAAAAATTAAAAATTTTAAGAGAATCCAAAAAAATCAAAGATAGTTTCAATTAAATTTGCTAAAATTTCGTTCATAAAAATAAAAATTTTAAAAAAATCCAAAAAAATAGAAGATAGTTTCAATTAAATCTGCTAATATTTCGTTCATAAAAATAAAAATTTGTAAAAAAAATCGAATATAGTTTCAATTAAATTTGCTAAAATTTCTTTCATAAAAATTAAAATTTGTAAAAAAATCCAAAAAAATCGAAGATAGTTTCAATGAAATTTGCCAAAATTTCGTTCATAAAAATTAAAATTTGTAAGAAAATCCAAAAAAATCGAAGATAGCTTAAATTAAATTTGCTAAAATTTAGTTCATAAAAATTAAAAATTTTAAGAGAATCCAAAAAAATCAAAGATAGTTTCAATTAAATTTGCTAAAATTTCTTTAATAAAAATTAAAATTTGTAAAAAAATCCAAAACAATCGAAGATAGTTTCAATGAAATTTGCCAAAATTTCGTTCATAAAAATAAAAATTTGTAAAAAATCCAAAAAAATCGAAGATAGTTTCAATGAAATTTGCCAAAATTTCGTTCATAAAAATAAAAATTTGTAAAAAATTCAAAAAAATCGAAGATAGTTTCAATTAAATTTGCTAAAATTTCGTTCATAAAAATTAAAAATTGTAAAATAATCCAAAAAATCGAAGATAGTTTGAATTAAATTTGCTAAAATTTAGTTCATAAAAATAAAAATTTGTAAGAAAATCCAAAAAAATCGAAGATAGTTTCAATTAAATTTGCTAAAATTTTGTTCATAAAAATAAAAATTTTAAAAAAATCCAAAAAAATCGAAGATAGTTTCAATTAAATTTGCTAAAATTTCGTTCATAAAAATAAAAATTTGTAAAAAAATCGAATATTGTTTCAATTAAATTTGCTAAAATTTCGTTCAGAAAAATTACAATTTGTAAAAAAATCCAAAAAAATCGAAGATAGTTTCAATTAAATTTGCCAAAATTTCGTTCATAAAAATAAAAATTTGTAAAAAATCCAAAAAAATCGAAGATAGTTTCAATTAAATTTGCTAAAATTTAGTTCATAAAAATTAAAAATTTTAAGAAAATCCAAAAAAATCAAAGATAGTTTCAATTAAATTTTGCTAAAATTTCGTTCATAAAAATTTAAATTTGTAAGAAAATCCAAAAAAATCGAAGATAGCTTAAATTAAATTTGCTAAAATTTAGTTCATAAAAATTTAAAATTTTAAGAGAATCCAAAAAAATCAATGATAGTTTCAATTAAATTTGCTAAAATTTCGTTCATAAAAATAAAAATTTTAAAAAAATCCAAAAAAATCGAAGATAGTTTCAATTAAATCTGCTAAAATTTCGTTCATAAAAATAAAAATTTTAAAAAAATCCAAAAAAATCGAAGATAGTTTCAATTAAATTTGCTATAATTTCGTTCATAAAAATAAAAATTTTTAAAAAAATCGAATATAGTTTCAATTAAATTTGCTAAAATTTCGTTCAGAAAAATTACAATTTGTAAAAAAATCCAAAAAAATCGAAGATAGTTTCAATTAAATTTGCCAAAATTTCGTTCATAAAAATTAAAATTTGTAAAAAATCCAAAAAAATCGAAGATATTTTCAATTAAGTTTGCTAAAATATCGTTCATAAAAATTAAAATTTGTAAAAAAATCCAAAAAAATTGAACATAGTTTCAATTAAATTTGCTAAAATGTAGTCCATAAAAATTAATATTTGTAAAAAAATCCAAAAAAATCGAAGATAGTTTCAATCAAATTTGATAAAATTTCGTTCATAAAAATAAAAATTAGTAAAAAAATCCAAAAAAATCGAAGATAGTTTCATTTAAATTTGCTAAAATTTCGTTCATAAAAATTAAAATTTGTAAAAAAATCCAAAAAAATCGAAGATAGTTTCAATCAAATTTGATAAAATTTAGTTCATAAAACTAAAAAATTTTAAGAAAATCCAAAAAAATCAAAGGTAGTTTCAATTAAAATTGCTAAAATTTCGTTCATAAAAATAAGAATTTTAAAAAAATCCTAAAAAATCGAAGATAGTTTCAATTAAATTTGCTAAAATTTCGTTCATAAAAATTAAAATTTGTAAGAAAATCCAAAAAAATCGAAGATAAATTCAATTAAATTTGCTAAAATTTCGTTCATAAAAATTAAAAATTTTAAGAGAATCCAAAAAAATCAAAGATAGTTTCAATTAAATTTGCTAAAATTTCGTTCATAAAAATAAAAATTTTAAAAAAATCCAAAAAAATAGAAGATAGTTTCAATTAAATCTGCTAATATTTCGTTCATAAAAATAAAAATTTGTAAAAAAAATCGAATATAGTTTCAATTAAATTTGCTAAAATTTCTTTCATAAAAATTAAAATTTGTAAAAAAATCCAAAAAAATCGAAGATAGTTTCAATGAAATTTGCCAAAATTTCGTTCATAAAAATAAAAATTTGTAAAAAATCCAAAAAAATCGAAGATAGTTTCAATTAAATTTGCTAAAATTTAGTTCATAAAAATTAAAAATTTTAAGAAAATCCAAAAAAATCAAAGATAGTTTCAATTAAATTTGCTAAAATTTCGTTCATAAAAATTAAAATTTGTAAGAAAATCCAAAAAAATCGAAGATAGCTTAAATTAAATTTGCTAAAATTTAGTTCATAAAAAGTAAAAATTTTAAGAGAATCAAAAAAAATCAAAGATAGTTTCAATTAAATTTGCTAAAATTTCTTTAATAAAAATTAAAATTTGTAAAAAAATCCAAAACAATCGAAGATAGTTTCAATGAAATTTGCCAAAATTTCGTTCATAAAAATAAAAATTTGTAAAAAATCCAAAAAAATCGAAGATAGTTTCAATGAAATTTGCCAAAATTTCGTTCATAAAAATAAAAATTTGTAAAAAATTCAAAAAAATCGAAGATAGTTTCAATTAAATTTGCTAAAATTTCGTTCATAAAAATTAAAAATTGTAAAATAATCCAAAAAATCGAAGATAGTTTGAATTAAATTTGCTAAAATTTAGTTCATAAAAATTAAAAATTTTAAGAAAATCCAAAAAAATCAAAGATAGTTTCAATTAAATTTTGCTAAAATTTCGTTCATAAAAATAAAAATTTTAAAAAAATCCAAAAAAATCGAAGATAGTTTCAATTAAATTTGCTAAAATTTCGTTCATAAAAATAAAAATTTTAAAAAAATCCAAAAAAATCGAAGATAGTTTCAATTAAATTTGCTAAAATTTCGTTCATAAAAATAAAAATTTGTAAAAAAATCGAATATTGTTTCAATTAAATTTGCTAAAATTTCGTTCAGAAAAATTACAATTTGTAAAAAAATCCAAAAAAATCGAAGATAGTTTCAATTAAATTTGCCAAAATTTCGTTCAGAAAAATAAAAATTTGTAAAAAATCCAAAAAAATCGAAGATAGTTTCAATTAAATTTGCTAAAATTTAGTTCATAAAAATTAAAAATTTTAAGAAAATCCAAAAAAATCAAAGATAGTTTCAATTAAATTTTGCTAAAATTTCGTCCATAAAAATTAAAATTTGTAAGAAAATCCAAAAAAATCGAAGATAGCTTAAATTAAATTTGCTAAAATTTAGTTCATAAAAATTTAAAATTTTAAGAGAATCCAAAAAAATCAATGATAGTTTCAATTAAATTTGCTAAAATTTCGTTCATAAAAATAAAAATTTTAAAAAAATCCAAAAAAATCGAAGATAGTTTCAATTAAATCTGCTAAAATTTCGTTCATAAAAATAAAAATTTTAAAAAAATCCAAAAAAATCGAAGATAGTTTCAATTAAATTTGCTATAATTTCGTTCATAAAAATAAAAATTTTTAAAAAAATCGAATATAGTTTCAATTAAATTTGCTAAAATTTCGTTCAGAAAAATTACAATTTGTAAAAAAATCCAAAAAAATCGAAGATAGTTTCAATTAAATTTGCCAAAATTTCGTTCATAAAAATTAAAATTTGTAAAAAATCCAAAAAAATCGAAGATATTTTCAATTAAGTTTGCTAAAATATCGTTCATAAAAATTAAAATTTGTAAAAAAATCCAAAAAAATTGAACATAGTTTCAATTAAATTTGCTAAAATGTAGTCCATAAAAATTAATATTTGTAAAAAAATCCAAAAAAATCGAAGATAGTTTCAATCAAATTTGATAAAATTTCGTTCATAAAAATAAAAATTAGTAAAAAAATCCAAAAAAATCGAAGATAGTTTCATTTAAATTTGCTAAAATTTCGTTCATAAAAATTAAAATTTGTAAAAAAATCCAAAAAAATCGAAGATAGTTTCAATCAAATTTGATAAAATTTAGTTCATAAAACTAAAAAATTTTAAGAAAATCCAAAAAAATCAAAGATAGTTTCAATTAAAATTGCTAAAATTTCGTTCATAAAAATAAGAATTTTAAAAAAATCCTAAAAAATCGAAGATAGTTTCAATTAAATTTGCTAAAATTTCGTTCATAAAAATTAAAATTTGTAAGAAAAACCAAAAAAATCGAAGATAAATTCAATTAAATTTGCTAAAATTTCGTTCATAAAAATTAAAAATTTTAAGAGAATCCAAAAAAATCAAAGATAGTTTCAATTAAATTTGCTAAAATTTCGTTCATAAAAATAAAAATTTTAAAAAAATCCAAAAAAATAGAAGATAGTTTC
Organism: Andrena marginata; assembly: GCA_963932335.1. Lineage (NCBI taxonomy): Eukaryota > Metazoa > Arthropoda > Insecta > Hymenoptera > Andrenidae > Andrena > Andrena marginata. Next base: position 3,223 of record CAWVQI010000443.1, on the reverse strand, counting down.
AATTAAATCTGCTAATATTTCGTTCATAAAAATAAAAATTTGTAAAAAAAATCGAATATAGTTTCAATTAAATTTGCTAAAATTTCTTTCATAAAAATTAAAATTTGTAAAAAAATTCAAAAAAATCGAAGATAGTTTCAATGAAATTTGCCAAAATTTCGTTCATAAAAATAAAAATTTGTAAAAAATCCAAAAAAATCGAAGATAGTTTCAATTAAATTTGCTAAAATTTAGTTCATAAAAATTAAAAATTTTAAGAAAATCCAAAAAAATCAAAGATAGTTTCAATTAAATTTGCTAAAATTTCGTTCATAAAAATTAAAATTTGTAAGAAAATCCAAAAAAATCGAAGATAGCTTAAATTAAATTTGCTAAAATTTAGTTCATAAAAATTAAAAATTTTAAGAGAATCCAAAAAAATCAAAGATAGTTTCAATTAAATTTGCTAAAATTTCGTTCATAAAAATAAAAATTTTAAAAAAATCCAAAAAAATCGAAGATAGTTTCAATTAAATCTGCTAAAATTTCGTTCATAAAAATAAAAATTTGTAAAGAATCCAAAAAAATCGAAGATAGTTTCAATTAAATTTGCTAAAATTTAGTTCATAAAAATTAAAAATTTTAAGAAAATCCAAAAAAATCAAAGATAGTTTCAATTAAATTTTGCTAAAATTTCGTTCATAAAAATAAAAATTTTAAAAAAATCCAAAAAAATCGAAGATAGTTTCAATTAAATTTGCTAAAATTTCGTTCATAAAAATAAAAATTTTAAAAAAATCCAAAAAAATCGAAGATAGTTTCAATTAAATTTGCTAAAATTTCGTTCATAAAAATAAAAATTTGTAAAAAAATCGAATATTGTTTCAATTAAATTTGCTAAAATTTCGTTCAGAAAAATTACAATTTGTAAAAAAATCCAAAAAAATCGAAGATAGTTTCAATTAAATTTGCCAAAATTTCGTTCAGAAAAATAAAAATTTGTAAAAAATCCAAAAAAATCGAAGATAGTTTCAATTAAATTTGCTAAAATTTAGTTCATAAAAATTAAAAATTTTAAGAAAATCCAAAAAAATCAAAGATAGTTTCAATTAAATTTTGCTAAAATTTCGTCCATAAAAATTAAAATTTGTAAGAAAATCCAAAAAAATCGAAGATAGCTTAAATTAAATTTGCTAAAATTTAGTTCATAAAAATTTAAAATTTTAAGAGAATCCAAAAAAATCAATGATAGTTTCAATTAAATTTGCTAAAATTTCGTTCATAAAAATAAAAATTTTAAAAAAATCCAAAAAAATCGAAGATAGTTTCAATTAAATCTGCTAAAATTTCGTTCATAAAAATAAAAATTTTAAAAAAATCCAAAAAAATCGAAGATAGTTTCAATTAAATTTGCTATAACTTCGTTCATAAAAATAAAAATTTTTAAAAAAATCGAATATAGTTTCAATTAAATTTGCTAAAATTTCGTTCAGAAAAATTACAATTTGTAAAAAAATCCAAAAAAATCGAAGATAGTTTCAATTAAATTTGCCAAAATTTCGTTCATAAAAATTAAAATTTGTAAAAAATCCAAAAAAATCGAAGATATTTTCAATTAAGTTTGCTAAAATATCGTTCATAAAAATTAAAATTTGTAAAAAAATCCAAAAAAATTGAACATAGTTTCAATTAAATTTGCTAAAATGTAGTCCATAAAAATTAATATTTGTAAAAAAATCCAAAAAAATCGAAGATAGTTTCAATCAAATTTGATAAAATTTCGTTCATAAAAATAAAAATTAGTAAAAAAATCCAAAAAAATCGAAGATAGTTTCATTTAAATTTGCTAAAATTTCATTCATAAAAATTAAAATTTGTAAAAAAATCCAAAAAAATCGAAGATAGTTTCAATCAAATTTGATAAAATTTAGTTCATAAAACTAAAAAATTTTAAGAAAATCCAAAAAAATCAAAGATAGTTTCAATTAAAATTGCTAAAATTTCGTTCATAAAAATAAGAATTTTAAAAAAATCCTAAAAAATCGAAGATAGTTTCAATTAAATTTGCTAAAATTTCGTTCATAAAAATTAAAATTTGTAAGAAAAACCAAAAAAATCGAAGATAAATTCAATTAAATTTGCTAAAATTTCGTTCATAAAAATTAAAAATTTTAAGAGAATCCAAAAAAATCAAAGATAGTTTCAATTAAATTTGCTAAAATTTCGTTCATAAAAATAAAAATTTTAAAAAAATCCAAAAAAATAGAAGATAGTTTCAATTAAATCTGCTAATATTTCGTTCATAAAAATAAAAATTTGTAAAAAAAATCGAATATAGTTTCAATTAAATTTGCTAAAATTTCTTTCATAAAAATTAAAATTTGTAAAAAAATTCAAAAAAATCGAAGATAGTTTCAATGAAATTTGCCAAAATTTCGTTCATAAAAATAAAAATTTGTAAAAAATCCAAAAAAATCGAAGATAGTTTCAATTAAATTTGCTAAAATTTAGTTCATAAAAATTAAAAATTTTAAGAAAATCCAAAAAAATCAAAGATAGTTTCAATTAAATTTGCTAAAATTTCGTTCATAAAAATTAAAATTTGTAAGAAAATCCAAAAAAATCGAAGATAGCTTAAATTAAATTTGCTAAAATTTAGTTCATAAAAATTAAAAATTTTAAGAGAATCCAAAAAAATCAAAGATAGTTTCAATTAAATTTGCTAAAATTTCGTTCATAAAAATAAAAATTTTAAAAAAATCCAAAAAAATCGAAGATAGTTTCAATTAAATTTACTAAAATTTCGTTCATAAAAATAAAAATTTGTAAAAAAATCGAATATTGTTTCAATTAAATTTGCTAAAATTTCGTTCAGAAAAATTACAATTTGTAAAAAAATCCAAAAAAATCGAAGATAGTTTCAATTAAATTTGCCAAAATTTCGTTCATAAAAATAAAAATTTGTAAAAAATCCAAAAAAATCGAAGATAGTTTCAATTAAATTTGCTAAAATTTAGTTCATAAAAATTAAAATTTTAAGAAAATCCAAAAAAATCAAAGATAGTTTCAATTAAATTTTGCTAAAATTTCGTTCATAAAAATAAAAATTTTAAAAAAATCCAAAAAAATCGAAGATAGTTTCAATTAAATTTGCTAAAATTTCGTTCATAAAAATAAAAATTTTAAAAAAATCCAAAAAAATCGAAGATAGTTTCAATTAAATTTGCTAAAATTTCATTCATAA
>CAWVQI010000442.1:0-23321 GCA_963932335.1 Andrena marginata | reverse complement strand
ATTTGAAAAAAATACAAAAAAATCGAAGATAGTTTCAATTGAATTTGCTAAAATTTCGTTCATAAAAATTAAAATTTGTAAAAAAATCCAATAAAATCGAAGACAGTTTCAATTAAATTTGCTAAAATTTCGTTCATAAAAATTAAAATTTGTAAAAAAATCCCAAAAAATCGAAGATAGTTTCAATTGAATTTGCTAAAATTTCGTTCATAAAAATTAAAATTTTTAAAAAAATCCAAAAAAATCGAAGATAGTTTCAATTGAATTTGCTAAAATTTCGTTCATAAAATTAAAATTTTTTAAAAACTCCAAAAAAATCGAAAATAGTTTCAATTGAATTTGTTAAAATTTCGTTCATAAAAATTAAAATTTGTAAAAAAATCCAAAAAATTCGAAGATAGTTTCAATTAAATTTGCTAAAACTTCGTTCATAAAAATTAAAATTTGTAAAAAAAATCCCAAAAAATCGAAGATAGTTTCAATTGAATTTGCTAAAATTTCGTTCATAAAAATTAAAATTTGTAAAAAAATCCAATAAAATCGAAGACAGTTTCAATTAAATTTGCTAAAATTTCGTTCATAAAAATTAAAATTTGTAAAAAAATCCAAAAAAATCGAAGATAGTTTCAATTAAATTTGCTAAAATTTCGTTCATAAAAATTAAAATTTTTAAAAAAATCCAAAAAAATCGTTGATAGTTTCAATTGAATTTGCTAAAATTTCGAACATAAAAATTAAAATTTTTAAAAAATCCAAAAAATCGAAGATAGTTCCGATTAAATTTGCAAAAATTTCGTTCATAAAAATTAAAATTTGTAAAAAAATCAAAAAAAATCGAAGATAGTTTCAATTAAATTTGCTAAAATTTCGTTCATAAAAATTAAAATTTGTAAAAAAATCCAAAAAAATCGAAGATAGTTTCAATTAAATTTGCTAAAATTTCGTTCATAAAAATTAAAATTTTTAAAAAAATCCAAAAAATCGTTCATAGTTTCAATTGAATTTGCTAAAATTTCGAACATAAAAATTAAAATTTTAAAAAATCCAAAAAAATCGAAGATAGTTCCGATTAAATTTGCTAAAATTTCGTTCATAAAAATTAAAATTTGTAAAAAATCCAAAAAAATCGAAGATAGTTTCAATTGAATTTGCTAAAATTTCGATCATAAAAATTAAAATTTTTAAAAAATCCAAAAAAATCGAAGATAGTTCCGATTAAATTTGCTAAAATTTCGTTCATAAAAATTAAAATTTGTAAAAAAATCCAAAAAAATCGAAGATAGTTTCAATTAAATTTGCTAAAATTTCGTTCATAAAAATTAAAATTTGTAAAAAAATCCAAAAAAATCGAAGATAGTTTCAATTGAATTTGCTAAAATTTCGTTCATGAAAATTAAAATTTTTAAAAAATCCAAAAAAATCGAAGATAGTTTCAATTCAATTTGCTAAAATTTCGTTCATAAAAATTAAAATTTGTAAAAAAATCCAAAAAAATCGAAGATAGTTTCAATTAAATTTGCTAAAATTTCGTGCATAAAAATTAAAATTTTTAAGTAAATCCAAAAAAATCGAAGATAGTTTCAATTGAATTTGCTAAAATTTCGATCACAAAAATTAAAATTTGTAAAAAATCCAAAAAAATCGAAGATAGTTTCAATTGAATTTGCTAAAATTTCGTTCATTAAAATTAAAATTTTTAAAAAAATCCAAAAAAGTCGAAGAGAGTTTCAATTGAATTTGCTAAAATTTCGTTCATAAAAATTAAAATTTGTAAAAAAATCCAAAAAATCGAAGATAGTTCCGATTAAATTTGCTAAAATTTCGTTCATAAAAATTAAAATTTGTAAAAAAATCCAAAAAAATCGAAGATAGTTTCAATTAAATTTGCTAAAATTTCGTTCATAAAAATTAAAATTTGTAAAAAAATCCAAAAAAATCGAAGATAGTTTCAATTAAATTTGCTAAAATTTCGTTCATAAAAATTAAAATTTTTAAAAAATCCAAAAAAATCGTTCATAGTTTCAATTGAATTTGCTAAAATTTCGAACATAAAAATTAAAATTTTTAAAAAATCCAAAAAATCGAAGATAGTTCCGATTAAATTTGCTAAAATTTCGTTCATAAAAATTAAAATTTGTAAAAAAATCCAAAAAAATCGAAGATAGTTTCAATTGAATTTGCTAAAATTTCGATCATAAAAATTAAAATTTTTAAAAAATCCAAAAAAATCGAAGATAGTTCCGATTAAATTTGCTAAAATTTCGTTCATTAAAATTAAAATTTTTAAAAAAATCCAAAAAGTCGAAGAGAGTTTCAATTGAATTTGCTAAAATTTCGTTCATAAAAATTAAAATTTGTAAAAAAATCCAAAAAAATCGAAGATAGTTTCAATTAAATTTGCTAAAATTTCGTTCATAAAAATTATAATTTGAAAAAAATACAAAAAAATCGAAGATAATTTCAATTGAATTTGCTAAAATTTCGTTCATAAAAATTAAAATTTGTAAAAAAATCCAATAAAATCGAAGACAGTTTCAATTAAATTTGCTAAAATTTCGTTCATAAAAATTAAAATTTGTAAAAAAATCCAAAAAATCGAAGAGAGGTTAAATTGAATTTGCTAAAATTTCGTTCATAAAAATTAAAATTTGTAAAAAAATCCCAAAAAATCGAAGATAGTTTCAATTGAATTTGCTAAAATTTCGTTCATAAAAATTATAATTTGAAAAAAATCCAAAAAAAATCGGAGATAGTTTCAATTGAATTTGCTAAAATTTCGAACATAAAAATTAAAATTTTTAAAAATCCAAAAAAATCGAAGATAGTTCCGATTAAATTTGCTAAAATTTCGTTCATAAAAATTAAAATTTGTAAAAAAATCCAAAAAAATCGAAGATAGTTTCAATTAAATTTGCTAAAATTTCGTTCATAAAAATTAAAATTTGTAAAAAAATCCAAAAAAATCGAAGATAGTTTCAATTAAATTTGGTAAAATTTCGTTCATAAAAATTAAAATTTGTAAAAAATCCAAAAAAATCGAAGATAGTTTCAATTAAATTTGCTAAAATTTCGTTCATAAAAATTAAAATTTGTAAAAAAATCCAAAAAAATCGAAGATAGTTTCAATTAAATTTGCTAAAATTTCGTTCATAAAAATTAAAATTTTTAAAAAAATCCAAAAAAATCGTTCATAGTTTCAATTGAATTTGCTAAAATTTCGAACATAAAAATTAAAATTTTTAAAAAATCCAAAAAAATCGAAGATAGTTCCGATTAAATTTGCTAAAATTTCGTTCATAAAAATTAAAATTTGTAAAAAAATCCAAAAAAATCGAAGATAGTTTCAATTGAATTTGCTAAAATTTCGATCATAAAAATTAAAATTTTTAAAAAATCCAAAAAAATCGAAGATAGTTCCGATTAAATTTGCTAAAATTTCGTTCATTAAAATTAAAATTTTTAAAAAATCCAAAAAAGTCGAAGAGAGTTTCAATTGAATTTGCTAAAATTTCGTTCATAAAAATTAAAATTTGTAAAAAAATCCAAAAAAATCGAAGATAGTTTCAATTAAATTTGCTAAAATTTCGTTCATAAAAATTATAATTTGAAAAAAATACAAAAAAATCGAAGATAGTTTCAATTGAATTTGCTAAAATTTCGTTCATAAAAATTAAAATTTGTAAAAAAATCCAATAAAATCGAAGACAGTTTCAATTAAATTTGCTAAAATTTCGTTCATAAAATTAAAATTTGTAAAAAAATCCAAAAAATCGAAGAGAGGTTAAATTGAATTTGCTAAAATTTCGTTCATGAAAATTAAAATTTTTAAAAAAATCCAAAAAAATCGAAGATAGTTTCAATTCAATTTGCTAAAATTTCGTTCATAAAAATTAAAATTTGTAAAAAAATCCAAAAAAATCGAAGATAGTTTCAATTAAATTTGCTAAAATTTCGTGCATAAAAATTAAAATTTTTAAGTAAATCCAAAAAAATCGAAGATAGTTTCAATTGAATTTGCTAAAATTTCGATCACAAAAATTAAAATTTGTAAAAAATCCAAAAAAATCGAAGATAGTTTCAATTGAATTTGCTAAAATTTCGTTCATTAAAATTAAAATTTTTAAAAAAATCCAAAAAAGTCGAACAGAGTTTCAATTGAATTTGCTAAAATTTCGTTCATAAAAATTAAAATTTGTAAAAAAATCCAAAAAATCGAAGATAGTTTCAGCTAAATTTGCTAAACTTTCGTTCATAAAAATTAAAATTTGTAAAAAAATTCAAAAAATCGAAGATAGTTTCAATTAAATTTGCTAAAATTTCGTTCATAAAAATTAAAATTTTTAAAAAAATCCAAAAAAATCGACGATAGTTTCAATTGAATTTGCTAAAATTTCGAACATAAAAATTAAAATTTTTAAAAAATCCAAAAAAATCGAAGATAGTTCCGATTAAATTTGCTAAAATTTCGTTCATAAAAATTAAAATTTGTAAAAAAATCCAAAAAAATCGAAGATAGTTTCAATTAAATTTGCTAAAATTTCGTTCATAAAAATTAAAATTTGTAAAAAAATCCAAAAAAATCGAAGATAGTTTCAATTAAATTTGCTAAAATTTCGTTCATAAAAATTAAAATTTTTAAAAAAATCCAAAAAATCGTTCATAGTTTCAATTGAATTTGCTAAAATTTCGAACATAAAAATTAAAATTTTTAAAAAATCCAAAAAAATCGAAGATAGTTCCGATTAAATTTGCTAAAATTTCGTTCATAAAAATTAAAATTTGTAAAAAAATCCAAAAAATCGAAGATAGTTTCAATTGAATTTGCTAAAATTTCGATCATAAAAATTAAAATTTTTAAAAAATCCAAAAAAATCGAAGATAGTTCCGATTAAATTTGCTAAAATTTCGTTCATTAAAATTAAAATTTTTAAAAAAATCCAAAAAAGTCGAAGAGAGTTTCAATTGAATTTGCTAAAATTTCGTTCATAAAAATTAAAATTTGTAAAAAAATCCAAAAAATCGAAGATAGTTTCAATTAAATTTGCTAAAATTTCGTTCATAAAAATTATAATTTGAAAAAAATACAAAAAAATCGAAGATAGTTTCAATTGAATTTGCTAAAATTTCGTTCATAAAAATTAAAATTTGTAAAAAAATCCAATAAAATCGAAGACAGTTTCAATTAAATTTGCTAAAATTTCGTTCATAAAAATTAAAATTTGTAAAAAAATCCAAAGAATCGAAGAGAGTTTCAATTGAATTTGCTAAAATTTCGTTCATAAAAATTAAAATTTGTAAAAAAATCCAAAAAAATCGAAGATAGTTTCAATTAAATTTGCTAAAATTTCGTGCATAAAAATTAAAATTTTTAAGTAAATCCACAAAAATCGAAGATAGTTTCAATTGAATTTGCTAAAATTTCGATCACAAAAATTAAAATTTGTAAAAAATCCAAAAAAATCGAAGATAGTTTCAATTGAATTTGCTAAAATTTCGATCATAAAAATTAAAATTTTTAAAAAATCCAAAAAATCGAAGATAGTTCTGATTAAATTTGCTAAAATTTCGTTCATAAAAATTAAAATTTGTAAAAAAATCTAAAAAAATCGAAGATAGTTTCAATTAATTTTGCTAAAATTTCGTTCATAAAAATTATAATTTGAAAAAAATACAAAAAAATCGAAGATAGTTTCAATTGAATTTGCTAAAATTTCGTTCATAAAAATTAAAATTTGTAAAAAAATCCAATAAAATCGAAGACAGTTTCAATTAAATTTGCTAAAATTTCGTTCATAAAAATTAAAATTTGTAAAAAAATCCAAAAAATCGAAGATAGTTCTGATTAAATTTGCTAAAATTTCGTTCATAAAAATTAAAATTTTTAAAAAAATCCTAAAAAATCGAAGAGAGTTTCAATTGAATTTGCTAAAATTTCGATCATAAAAATTAAAATTTGTAAAAAAATCCCTAAAAATCGAAGATAGTTTCAATTGAATTTGCTAAAATTTCGTTCATAAAAATTATAATTTGAAAAAAATCCAAAAAAATCGGAGATAGTTTCAATTGAATTTGCTAAAATTTCGAACATAAAAATTAAAATTTTTAAAAAATCCAAAAAAATCGAAGATAGTTCCGATTAAATTTGCTAAAATTTCGTTCATAAAAATTAAAATTTGTAAAAAAATCCAAAAAAATCGAAGATAGTTTCAATTAAATTTGCTAAAATTTCGTTCATAAAAATTAAAATTTGTAAAAAAATCCAAAGAAATCGAAGATAGTTTCAATTAAATTTGCTAAAACTTCGTTCATAAAAATTAAAATTTTTAAAAAAATCCAAAAAAATCGTTGATAGTTTCAATTGAATTTGCTAAAATTTCGAACATAAAAATTAAAATTTTTAAAAAATCCAAAAAAATCGAAGATAGTTCCGATTAAATTTGCTAAAATTTCGTTCATAAAAATTAAAATTTGTAAAAAAATCCAAAAAATTCGAAGATAGTTTCAATTAAATTTGCTAAAACTTCGTTCATAAAAATTAAAATTTGTAAAAAAAATCCCAAAAAATCGAAGATAGTTTCAATTGAATTTGCTAAAATTTCGTTCATGAAAATTAAAATTTTTAAAAAAATCCAAAAAAATCGAAGATAGTTTCAATTGAATTTGCTAAAATTTCGTTCATAAAAATTAAAATTTGTAAAAAAATCCAAAAAAATCGAAGATAGTTTCAATTAAATTTGCTAAAATTTCGTTCATAAAAATTAAAATTTGTAAAAAAATCCAAAAAAATCGAAGATAGTTTCAATTGAATTTGCTAAAATTTCATTCATAAAAATTAAAATTTTTAAGAAAATCCAGAAAAATCGAAGATAGTTTCAATTGAATTTGCTAAAATTTCGATCATAAAAATTAAAATTTGTAAAAAAAACCAAAAAAATCGAAGATAGTTTCAATTAAATTTGCTAAAATTTCGATCATAAAAAATAAAATTTTTCAGTAAATCCACAAAAATCGAAGATAGTTTCAATTGAATTTGCTAAAATTTCGATCACAAAAATTAAAATTTGTAAAAAATCCAAAAAAATCGAAGATAGTTTCAAATGAATTTGCTAAAATTTCGATCATAAAAATTAAAATTTTTAAAAAATCCAAAAAAATCGAAGATAGTTCCGATTAAATTTGCTAAAATTTCGTTCATTAAAATTAAAATTTTTAAAAAAATCCAAAAAAGTCGAAAATAGTTTCAATTGAATTTGTTAAAATTTCGTTCATAAAAATTAAAATTTGTAAAAAAATCCAAAAAATTCGAAGATAGTTTCAATTAAATTTGCTAAAACTTCGTTCATAAAAATTAAAATTTGTAAAAAAAATCCCAAAAAATCGAAGATAGTTTCAATTGAATTTGCTAAAATTTCGTTCATGAAAATTAAAATTTTTAAAAAAATCCAAAAAAATCGAAGATAGTTTCAATTAAATTTGCTAAAATTTCGTTCATAAAAATTAAAATTTGTAGAAAAATCCAAAAAAATCGAAGATAGTTTCAATTGAATTTGCTAAAATTTCATTCATAAAAATTAAAATTTTTAAGAAAATCCAGAAAAATCGAAGATAGTTTCAATTGAATTTGCTAAAATTTCGATCATAAAAATTAAAATTTGTAAAAAAACCAAAAAAATCGAAGATAGTTTCAATTAAATTTGCTAAAATTTCGATCATAAAAAATAAAATTTTTTAGTAAATCCACAAAAATCGAAGATAGTTTCAATTGAATTTGCTAAAATTTCGATCATAAAAATTAAAATTTTTAAAAAATCCAAAAAAATCGAAGGTAGTTCCGATTAAATTTGCGAAAATTTCGTTCATTAAAATTAAAATTTTTAAAAAAATCCAAAAAATTCGAAGAGAGTTTCAATTGAATTTGCTAAAATTTCGTTCATAAAAATTAAAATTTGTAAAAAAATCCAAAAAAATCGAAGATAGTTTCAATTAAATTTGCTAAAACTTCGTTCATAAAAATTAAAATTTTTAAGTAAATCCACAAAAATCGAAGATAGTTTCAATTGAATTTGCTAAAATTTCGATCACAAAAATTAAAATTTGTAAAAAATCCAAAAAAATCGAAGATAGTTTCAATTGAATTTGCTAAAATTTCGATCATAAAAATTAAAATTTTTAAAAAATCCAAAAAATCGAAGATAGTTCTGATTAAATTTGCTAAAATTTCGTTCATAAAAATTAAAATTTTTAAAAAAATCCTAAAAAATCGAAGAGAGTTTCAATTGAATTTGCTAAAATTTCGTTCATAAAAATTAAAATTTGTAAAAAAATCCAAAAAAATCGAAGATAGTTTCAATTAAATTTGCTAAAATTTCGTTCATAAAAATTATAATTTGAAAAAAATACAAAAAAATCGAAGATAGTTTCAATTAAATTTGCTAAAACTTCGTTCATAAAAATTAAAATTTGTAAAAAAATCCCAAAAAATCGAAGATAGTTTCAATTGAATTTGCTAAAATTTCGTTCATAAAAATTAAAATTTTTAAAAAAATCCAAAAAAATCGAAGATAGTTTCAATTGAATTTGCTAAAATTTCGTTCATAAAAATTAAAATTTTTTAAAAACTCCAAAAAAATCGAAAATAGTTTCAATTGAATTTGTTAAAATTTCGTTCATAAAAATTAAAATTTGTAAAAAAATCCAAAAAATTCGAAGATAGTTTCAATTAAATTTGCTAAAACTTCGTTCATAAAAATTAAAATTTGTAAAAAAAATCCCAAAAAATCGAAGATAGTTTCAATTGAATTTGCTAAAATTTCGTTCATAAAAATTAAAATTTGTAAAAAAATCCAATAAAATCGAAGACAGTTTCAATTAAATTTGCTAAAATTTCGTTCATAAAAATTAAAATTTGTAAAAAAATCCAAAAAAATCGAAGATAGTTTCAATTAAATTTGCTAAAATTTCGTTCATAAAAATTAAAATTTTTAAAAAAATCCAAAAAAATCGTTGATAGTTTCAATTGAATTTGCTAAAATTTCGAACATAAAAATTAAAATTTTTAAAAAATCCAAAAAAATCGAAGATAGTTCCGATTAAATTTGCAAAAATTTCGTTCATAAAAATTAAAATTTGTAAAAAAATCAAAAAAAATCGAAGATAGTTTCAATTAAATTTGCTAAAATTTCGTTCATAAAAATTAAAATTTGTAAAAAAATCCAAAAAAATCGAAGATAGTTTCAATTAAATTTGCTAAAATTTCGTTCATAAAAATTAAAATTTTTAAAAAAATCCAAAAAATCGTTCATAGTTTCAATTGAATTTGCTAAAATTTCGAACATAAAAATTAAAATTTTTAAAAAATCCAAAAAAATCGAAGATAGTTCCGATTAAATTTGCTAAAATTTCGTTCATAAAAATTAAAATTTGTAAAAAAATCCAAAAAAATCGAAGATAGTTTCAATTGAATTTGCTAAAATTTCGATCATAAAAATTAAAATTTTTAAAAAATCCAAAAAAATCGAAGATAGTTCCGATTAAATTTGCTAAAATTTCGTTCATTAAAATTAAAATTTTTAAAAAAATCCAAAAAAGTCGAAGAGAGTTTCAATTGAATTTGCTAAAATTTCGTTCATAAAAATTAAAATTTGTAAAAAAATCCAAAAAAATCGAAGATAGTTTCAATTAAATTTGCTAAAATTTCGTTCATAAAAATTATAATTTGAAAAAAATACAAAAAAATCGAAGATAGTTTCAATTGAATTTGCTAAAATTTCGTTCATATAAATTAAAATTTGTAAAAAAATCCAATAAAATCGAAGACAGTTTCAATTAAATTTGCTAAAATTTCGTTCATAAAAATTGAAATTTGTAAAAAAATCCAAAAAATCGAAGAGAGTTTCAATTGAATTTGCTAAAATTTCGTTCATAAAAATTAAAATTTGTAAAAAAATCCAAAAAAATCGAAGATAGTTTCAATTAAATTTGCTAAAATTTCGTGCATAAAAATTAAAATTTTTAAGTAAATCCACAAAAATCGAAGATAGTTTCAATTGAATTTGCTAAAATTTCGATCACAAAAATTAAAATTTGTAAAAAATCCAAAAAAATCGAAGATAGTTTCAATTGAATTTGCTAAAATTTCGATCATAAAAATTAAAATTTTTAAAAAATCCAAAAAATCGAAGATAGTTCTGATTAAATTTGCTAAAATTTCGTTCATAAAAATTAAAATTTTTAAAAAAATCCTAAAAATCGAAGAGAGTTTCAATTGAATTTGCTAAAATTTCGTTCATAAAAATTAAAATTTGTAAAAAAATCTAAAAAAATCGAAGATAGTTTCAATTAATTTTGCTAAAATTTCGTTCATAAAAATTATAATTTGAAAAAAATACAAAAAAATCGAAGATAGTTTCAATTGAATTTGCTAAAATTTCGTTCATAAAAATTAAAATTTGTAAAAAAATCCAATAAAATCGAAGACAGTTTCAATTAAATTTGCTAAAATTTCGTTCATAAAAATTAAAATTTGTAAAAAAATCCAAAAAATCGAAGATAGTTCTGATTAAATTTGCTAAAATTTCGTTCATAAAAATTAAAATTTTTAAAAAAATCCTAAAAAATCGAAGAGAGTTTCAATTGAATTTGCTAAAATTTCGATCATAAAAATTAAAATTTGTAAAAAAATCCCAAAAAATCGAAGATAGTTTCAATTGAATTTGCTAAAATTTCGTTCATAAAAATTATAATTTGAAAAAAATCCAAAAAAATCGGAGATAGTTTCAATTGAATTTGCTAAAATTTCGAACATAAAAATTAAAATTTTTAAAAAATCCAAAAAAATCGAAGATAGTTCCGATTAAATTTGCTAAAATTTCGTTCATAAAAATTAAAATTTGTAAAAAAATCGAAGATAGTTTCAATTAAATTTGCTAAAATTTCGTTCATAAAAATTAAAATTTGTAAAAAAATCCAAAAAAATCGAAGATAGTTTCAATTAAATTTGCTAAAACTTCGTTCATAAAAATTAAAATTTTTAAAAAAATCGTTGATAGTTTCAATTGAATTTGCTAAAATTTCGAACATAAAAATTAAAATTTTTAAAAAATCCAAAAAAATCGAAGATAGTTCCGATTAAATTTGCTAAAATTTCGTTCATAAAAATTAAAATTTGTAAAAAAATCCAAAAAATTCGAAGATAGTTTCAATTAAATTTGCTAAAACTTCGTTCATAAAAATTAAAATTTGTAAAAAAAATCCCAAAAAATCGAAGATAGTTTCAATTGAATTTGCTAAAATTTCGTTCATGAAAATTAAAATTTTTAAAAAAATCCAAAAAAATCGAAGATAGTTTCAATTGAATTTGCTAAAATTTCGTTCATAAAAATTAAAATTTGTAAAAAAATCCAAAAAAATCGAAGATAGTTTCAATTAAATTTGCTAAAATTTCGTTCATAAAAATTAAAATTTGTAAAAAAATCCAAAAAAATCGAAGATAGTTTCAATTGAATTTGCTAAAATTTCATTCATAAAAATTAAAATTTTTAAGAAAATCCAGAAAAATCGAAGATAGTTTCAATTGAATTTGCTAAAATTTCGATCATAAAAATTAAAATTTGTAAAAAAACCAAAAAAATCGAAGATAGTTTCAATTAAATTTGCTAAAATTTCGATCATAAAAAATAAAATTTTTCAGTAAATCCACAAAAATCGAAGATAGTTTCAATTGAATTTGCTAAAATTTCGATCACAAAAATTAAAATTTGTAAAAAATCCAAAAAAATCGAAGATAGTTTCAATTGAATTTGCTAAAATTTCGATCATAAAAATTAAAATTTTTAAAAAATCCAAAAAAATCGAAGATAGTTCCGATTAAATTTGCTAAAATTTCGTTCATTAAAATTAAAATTTTTAAAAAAATCCAAAAAAGTCGAAGATAGTTCCGATTAAATTTGCTAAAATTTCGTTCATAAAAATTAAAATTTGTAAAAAAATCCAAAAAAATCGAAGATAGTTTCAATTAAATTTGCTAAGATTTCGTTCATAAAAATTAAAATTTTTAAAAAACTCCAAAAAAATCGAAAATAGTTTCAATTGAATTTGTTAAAATTTCGTTCATAAAAATTAAAATTTGTAAAAAAATCCAAAAAATTCGAAGATAGTTTCAATTAAATTTGCTAAAACTTCGTTCATAAAAATTAAAATTTGTAAAAAAAATCCCAAAAAATCGAAGATAGTTTCAATTGAATTTGCTAAAATTTCGTTCATGAAAATTAAAATTTTTAAAAAAATCCAAAAAAATCGAAGATAGTTTCAATTAAATTTGCTAAAATTTCGTTCATAAAAATTAATATTTGTAGAAAAATCCAAAAAAATCGAAGATAGTTTCAATTGAATTTGCTAAAATTTCATTCATAAAAATTAAAATTTTTAAGAAAATCCAGAAAAATCGAAGATAGTTTCAATTGAATTTGCTAAAATTTCGATCATAAAAATTAAAATTTGTAAAAAAACCAAAAAAATCGAAGATAGTTTCAATTAAATTTGCTAAAATTTCGATCATAAAAAATAAAATTTTTCAGTAAATCCACAAAAATCGAAGATAGTTTCAATTGAATTTGCTAAAATTTCGATCATAAAAATTAAAATTTTTAAAAAATCCAAAAAAAATCGAAGATAGTTCCGATTAAATTTGCGAAAATTTCGTTCATTAAAATTAAAATTTTTAAAAAAATCCAAAAAATTCGAAGAGAGTTTCAATTGAATTTGCTAAAATTTCGTTCATAAAAATTAAAATTTATAAAAAAATCCAAAAAAATCGAAGATAGTTTCAATTAAATTTGCTAAAACTTCGTTCATAAAAATTAAAATTTTTAAGTAAATCCACAAAAATCGAAGATAGTTTCAATTGAATTTGATAAAATTTCGATCACAAAAATTAAAATTTGTAAAAAATCCAAAAAAATCGAAGATAGTTTCAATTGAATTTGCTAAAATTTCGATCATAAAAATTAAAATTTTTAAAAAATCCAAAAAATCGAAGATAGTTCTGATTAAATTTGCTAAAATTTCGTTCATAAAAATTAAAATTTTTAAAAAAATCCTAAAAAATCGAAGAGAGTTTCAATTGAATTTGCTAATATTTCGTTCATAAAAATTAAAATTTGTAAAAAAATCCAAAAAAATCGAAGATAGTTTCAATTAAATTTGCTAAAATTTCGTTCATAAAAATTATAATTTGAAAAAAATACAAAAAAATCGAAGATAGTTTCAATTAAATTTGCTAAAACTTCGTTCATAAAAATTAAAATTTGTAAAAAAATCCCAAAAAATCGAAGATAGTTTCAATTGAATTTGCTAAAATTTCGTTCATAAAAATTAAAATTTTTAAAAAAATCCAAAAAAATCGAAGATAGTTTCAATTGAATTTGCTAAAATTTCGTTCATAAAAATTAAAATTTTTAAAAAACTCCAAAAAAATCGAAAATAGTTTCAATTGAATTTGTTAAAATTTCGTTCATAAAAATTAAAATTTGTAAAAAAATCCAAAAAATTCGAAGATAGTTTCAATTAAATTTGCTAAAACTTCGTTCATAAAAATTAAAATTTGTAAAAAAAATCCCAAAAAATCGAAGATAGTTTCAATTGAATTTGCTAAAATTTCGTTCATGAAAATTAAAATTTTTAAAAAAATCCAAAAAAATCGAAGATAGTTCCGATTAAATTTGCTAAAATTTCGTTCATAAAAATTAAAATTTGTAAAAAAATCCAAAAAAATCGAAGATAGTTTCAATTAAATTTGCTAAAATTTCGTTCATAAAAATTAAAATTTTTAAAAAACTCCAAAAAAATCGAAAATAGTTTCAATTGAATTTGTTAAAATTTCGTTCATAAAAATTAAAATTTGTAAAAAAATCCAAAAAATTCGAAGATAGTTTCAATTAAATTTGCTAAAACTTCGTTCATAAAAATTAAAATTTGTAAAAAAAATCCCAAAAAATCGAAGATAGTTTCAATTGAATTTGCTAAAATTTCGTTCATGAAAATTAAAATTTTTAAAAAAATCCAAAAAAATCGAAGATAGTTTCAATTAAATTTGCTAAAATTTCGTTCATAAAAATTAAAATTTGTAGAAAAATCCAAAAAAATCGAAGATAGTTTCAATTGAATTTGCTAAAATTTCATTCATAAAAATTAAAATTTTTAAGAAAATCCAGAAAAATCGAAGATAGTTTCAATTGAATTTGCTAAAATTTCGATCATAAAAATTAAAATTTGTAAAAAAACCAAAAAAATCGAAGATAGTTTCAATTAAATTTGCTAAAATTTCGATCATAAAAAATAAAATTTTTCAGTAAATCCACAAAAATCGAAGATAGTTTCAATTGAATTTGCTAAAATTTCGATCATAAAAATTAAAATTTTTAAAAAATCCAAAAAAATCGAAGATAGTTCCGATTAAATTTGCTAAAATTTCGTTCATTAAAATTAAAATTTTTAAAAAAATCCAAAAAATTCGAAGAGAGTTTCAATTGAATTTGCTAAAATTTCGTTCATAAAAATTAAAATTTGTAAAAAAATCCAAAAAAATCGAAGATAGTTTCAATTAAATTTGCTAAAACTTCGTTCATAAAAATTAAAATTTTTAAGTAAATCCACAAAAATCGAAGATAGTTTCATTTGAATTTGCTAAAATTTCGATCACAAAAATTAAAATTTGTAAAAAATCCAAAAAAATCGAAGATAGTTTCAATTGAATTTGCTAAAATTTCGATCATAAAAATTAAAATTTTTAAAAAATCCAAAAAATCGAAGATAGTTCTGATTAAATTTGCTAAAATTTCGTTCATAAAAATTAAAATTTTTAAAAAAATCCTAAAAAATCGAAGAGAGTTTCAATTGAATTTGCTAAAATTTCGTTCATAAAAATTAAAATTTGTAAAAAAATCCAAAAAAATCGAAGATAGTTTCAATTAAATTTGCTAAAATTTCGTTCATAAAAATTATAATTTGAAAAAAATACAAAAAAATCGAAGATAGTTTCAATTAAATTTGCTAAAACTTCGTTCATAAAAATTAAAATTTGTAAAAAAATCCCAAAAAATCGAAGATAGTTTCAATTGAATTTGCTAAAATTTCGTTCATAAAAATTAAAATTTTTAAAAAAATCCAAAAAAATCGAAGATAGTTTCAATTGAATTTGCTAAAATTTCGTTCATAAAAATTAAAATTTTTAAAAAACTCCAAAAAAATCGAAAATAGTTTCAATTGAATTTGTTAAAATTTCGTTCATAAAAATTAAAATTTGTAAAAAAATCCAAAAAATTCGAAGATAGTTTCAATTAAATTTGCTAAAACTTCGTTCATAAAAATTAAAATTTGTAAAAAAAATCCCAAAAAATCGAAGATAGTTTCAATTGAATTTGCTAAAATTTCGTTCATGAAAATTAAAATTTTTAAAAAAATCCAAAAAAATCGAAGATAGTTTCAATTGAATTTGCTAAAATTTCGTTCATAAAAATTAAAATTTGTAAAAAAATCCAAAAAAATCGAAGATAGTTTCAATTAAATTTGCTAAAATTTCGTTCATAAAAATTAAAATTTGTAAAAAAATCCAAAAAAATCGAAGATAGTTTCAATTGAATTTGCTAAAATTTCATTCATAAAAATTAAAATTTTTAAGAAAATCCAGAAAAATCGAAGATAGTTTCAATTGAATTTGCTAAAATTTCGATCATAAAAATTAAAATTTGTAAAAAAACCAAAAAAATCGAAGATAGTTTCAATTAAATTTGCTAAAATTTCGATCATAAAAAATAAAATTTTTCAGTAAATCCACAAAAATCGAAGATAGTTTCAATTGAATTTGCTAAAATTTCGATCACAAAAATTAAAATTTGTAAAAAATCCAAAAAAATCGAAGATAGTTTCAATTGAATTTGCTAAAATTTCGATCATAAAAATTAAAATTTTTAAAAAATCCAAAAAAATCGAAGATAGTTCCGATTAAATTTGCTAAAATTTCGTTCATTAAAATTAAAATTTTTAAAAAAATCCAAAAAAGTCGAAGAGAGTTTCAATTGAATTTGCTAAAATTTCGTTCATAAAAATTAAAATTTGTAAAAAAATCCAAAAAAATCGAAGATAGTTTCAATTAAATTTGCTAAAACTTCGTTCATAAAAATTAAAATTTTTAAGTAAATCCACAAAAATCGAAGATAGTTTCAATTGAATTTGCTAAAATTTCGATCACAAAAATTAAAATTTGTAAAAAAATCCAAAAAAATTGAAGATAGTTTCAATTGAATTTGCTAAAATTTCGATCATAAAAATTAAAATTTTTAAAAAATCCAAAAAATCGAAGATAGTTCTGATTAAATTTGCTAAAATTTCGTTCATAAAAATTAAAATTTTTAAAAAAATCCTAAAAAATCGAAGAGAGTTTCAATTGAATTTGCTAAAATTTCGTTCATAAAAATTAAAATTTGTAAAAAAATCCAAAAAAAATCGAAGATAGTTTTCAATTAAATTTGCTAAAATTTCGTTCATAAAAATTATAATTTGAAAAAAATACAAAAAAATCGAAGATAGTTTTCAATTAAATTTGCTAAAACTTCGTTCATAAAAATTAAAATTTGTAAAAAAATCCCAAAAAATCGAAGATAGTTTCAATTGAATTTGCTAAAATTTCGTTCATAAAAATTAAAATTTTTAAAAAACTCCAAAAAAATCGAAAATAGTTTCAATTGAATTTGTTAAAATTTCGTTCATAAAAATTAAAATTTGTAAAAAAATCCAAAAAATTCGAAGATAGTTTTCATTAAATTTGCTAAAACTTCGTTCATAAAAATTAAAATTTGTAAAAAAAATCCCAAAAAATCGAAGATAGTTTCAATTGAATTTGCTAAAATTTCGTTCATGAAAATTAAAATTTTTAAAAAAATCCAAAAAAATCGAAGATAGTTTCAATTGAATTTGCTAAAATTTCGTTCATAAAAATTAAAATTTGTAAAAAAATCCAAAAAAATCGAAGATAGTTTAATTAAATTTGCTAAAATTTCGTTCATAAAAATTAAAATTTGTAAAAAAAATCCAAAAAAATCGAAGATAGTTTTCAATTGAATTTGCTAAAATTTTCATTCATAAAAATTAAAATTTTTAAGAAAATCCAGAAAAAATCGAAGATAGTTTCAATTGAATTTGCTAAAATTTCGATCATAAAAATTAAAATTTGTAAAAAAAACCAAAAAAATCGAAGATAGTTTCAATTAAATTTGCTAAAATTTCGATCATAAAAAATAAAATTTTTCAGTAAATCCACAAAAATCGAAGATAGTTTCAATTGAATTTGCCTAAAATTTCGATCACAAAAATTAAAAATTTGTAAAAAATCCAAAAAAAATCGAAGATAGTTTTCAATTGAATTTGCTAAAATTTCGATCATAAAAATTAAAAATTTTTAAAAAATCCAAAAAATCGAAGATAGTTCTGATTAAATTTGCTAAAATTTCGTTCATAAAAATTAAAATTTTTAAAAAAATCCTAAAAAATCGAAGAGAGTTTCAATTGAATTTGCTAAAATTTCGTTCATAAAAATTAAAATTTGTAAAAAAATCCAAAAAAATCGAAGATAGTTTCAATTAAATTTGCTAAAATTTCGTTCATAAAAATTATAATTTGAAAAAAAATACAAAAAAATCGAAGATAGTTTCAATTAAATTTGCTAAAACTTCGTTCATAAAAATTAAAATTTGTAAAAAAATCCCAAAAAATCGAAGATAGTTTTCAATTGAATTTGCTAAAATTTCGTTCATAAAAATTAAAATTTTTAAAAAAATCCAAAAAAATCGAAGATAGTTTCAATTGAATTTGCTAAAATTTCGTTCATAAAAAATTAAAATTTGTAAAAAAATCCAAAAAAATCGAAGATAGTTTCAATTAAATTTGCTAAAATTTCGTTCATAAAAATTAAAATTTGTGAAAAAAATCCAAAAAAATCGAAGATAGTTCCGATTAAATTTGCTAAAATTTCGTTCATTAAAATTAAAATTTTTAAAAAAATCCAAAAAAAGTCGAAGAGAGTTTCAATTGAATTTGCTAAAATTTCGTTCATAAAAATTAAAATTTGTAAAAAAATCCAAAAAAATCGAAGATAGTTTCAATTAAATTTGCTAAAATTTCGTGCATAAAAATTAAAATTTTTAAGTAAATCCACAAAAATCGAAGATAGTTTCAATTGAATTTGCTAAAATTTCGATCACAAAAAATTAAAATTTGTAAAAAAATCCAAAAAAATCGAAGATAGTTTCAATTGAATTTGCTAAAATTTCGATCATAAAAATTAAAATTTTTAAAAAATCCAAAAAATCGAAGATAGTTCTGATTAAATTTGCTAAAATTTCGTTCATAAAAATTAAAATTTTTAAAAAAATCCTAAAAAATCGAAGAGAGTTTCAATTGAATTTGCTAAAATTTCGTTCATAAAATTAAAATTTGTAAAAAAATCTAAAAAAATCGAAGATAGTTTCAATTAATTTTGCTAAAATTTCGTTCATAAAAATTATAATTTGAAAAAAATACAAAAAAATCGAAGATAGTTTCAATTGAATTTGCTAAAATTTCGTTCATAAAAATTAAAATTTGTAAAAAAAATCCAATAAAATCGAAGACAGTTTCAATTAAATTTGTTTAAAATTTCGTTCATAAAAATTAAAATTTGTAAAAAAATCCAAAAAAATCGAAGATAGTTCTGATTAAATTTGCTAAAATTTCGTTCATAAAAATTAAAATTTTTAAAAAAAATCCTAAAAAATCGAAGAGAGTTTTCAATTGAATTTGCTAAAATTTCGTTCATAAAAATTAAAATTTATAAAAAAATCCCAAAAAATCGAAGATAGTTTCAATTGAATTTGCTAAAATTTCGTTCATAAAAATTATAATTTGAAAAAAATCCAAAAAAATCGGAGATAGTTTTCAATTGAATTTGCTAAAATTTCGAACATAAAAATTAAAATTTTTAAAAAATCCAAAAAAATCGAAGATGGTTTCCGATTAAATTTGCTAAAATTTCGTTCATAAAAATTAAAATTTGTAAAAAAAATCCAAAAAAATCGAAGATAGTTTCAATTAAATTTGCTAAAATTTCGTTCATAAAAATTAAAATTTGTAAAAAAATCCAAAAAAATCGAAGATAGTTTCAATTAAATTTGCTAAAATTTCGTTCATAAAAATTAAAATTTTTAAAAAAATCCAAAAAAAATCGTTGATAGTTTCAATTGAATTTGCTAAAATTTCGAACATAAAAATTAAAATTTTTAAAAAATCCAAAAAAATCGAAGATAGTTCCGATTAAATTTGCTAAAATTTCGTTCATAAAAATTATAATTTTGTAAAAAAAATCCAAAAAAATCGAAGATAGTTTCAATTAAATTTGCTAAAATTTCGTTCATAAAAATTAAAATTTTTAAAAAACTCAAAAAAATTCGAAAATAGTTTCAATTGAATTTGTTAAAATTTCGTTCATAAAAATTAAAATTTGTAAAAAAATCCAAAAAAATCGAAGATAGTTTCAATTAAATTTGCTAAAACTTCGTTCATAAAAATTAAAATTTGTAAAAAAATCCCAAAAAATCGAAGATAGTTTCAATTGAATTTGCTAAAATTTCGTTCATAAAAATTAAAATTTGTAAAAAAATCCAAAAAAATCGAAGATAGTTTCAATTAAATTTGCTAAAATTTCGTTCATAAAAATTAAAATTTGTAAAAAAATCCAAAAAAATCGAAGATAGTTTCAATTGAATTTGCTAAAATTTCATTCATAAAAATTAAAATTTTTAAGAAAATCCAGAAAAATCGAAGATAGTTTCAATTGAATTTGCTAAAATTTCGATCATAAAAATTAAAATTTGTAAAAAAAACCAAAAAAATCGAAGATAGTTTCAATTAAATTTGCTAAAATTTCGATCATAAAAAATAAAATTTTTCAGTAAATCCACAAAAATCGAAGATAGTTTCAATTGAATTTGCTAAAATTTCGATCACAAAAATTAAAATTTGTAAAAAATCCAAAAAAATCGAAGATAGTTTCAAATGAATTTGCTAAAATTTCGATCATAAAAATTAAAATTTTTAAAAAATCCAAAAAAATCGAAGATAGTTCCGATTAAATTTGCTAAAATTTCGTTCATTAAAATTAAAATTTTTAAAAAAATCCAAAAAAGTCGAAGATAGTTCCGATTAAATTTGCTAAAATTTCGTTCATAAAAATTAAAATTTGTAAAAAAATCCAAAAAAATCGAAGATAGTTTCAATTAAATTTGCTAAAATTTCGTTCATAAAAATTAAAATTTTTAAAAAACTCCAAAAAAATCGAAAATAGTTTTCAATTGAATTTGTTAAAATTTCGTTCATAAAAATTAAAATTTGTAAAAAAATCCAAAAAATTCGAAGATAGTTTCAATTAAATTTGCTAAAACTTCGTTCATAAAAATTAAAATTTGTAAAAAAAATCCCAAAAAATCGAAGATAGTTTCAATTGAATTTGCTAAAATTTCGTTCATGAAAATTAAAATTTTTAAAAAAATCCAAAAAAATCGAAGATAGTTTCAATTAAATTTGCTAAAATTTCGTTCATAAAAATTAAAATTTGTAGAAAAATCCAAAAAAATCGAAGATAGTTTCAATTGAATTTGCTAAAATTTCATTCATAAAAATTAAAATTTTTAAGAAAATCCAGAAAAATCGAAGATAGTTTCAATTGAATTTGCTAAAATTTCGATCATAAAAATTAAAATTTGTAAAAAAACCAAAAAAATCGAAGATAGTTTCAATTAAATTTGCTAAAATTTCGATCATAAAAAATAAAATTTTTCAGTAAATCCACAAAAATCGAAGATAGTTTCAATTGAATTTGCTAAAATTTCGATCATAAAAATTAAAATTTTTAAAAAATCCAAAAAAATCGAAGGTAGTTCCGATTAAATTTGCGAAAATTTCGTTCATTAAAATTAAAATTTTTAAAAAAATCCAAAAAATTCGAAGAGAGTTTCAATTGAATTTGCTAAAATTTCGTTCATAAAAATTAAAATTTGTAAAAAAATCCAAAAAAATCGAAGATAGTTTCAATTAAATTTGCTAAAACTTCGTTCATAAAAATTAAAATTTTTAAGTAAATCCACAAAAATCGAAGATAGTTTCAATTGAATTTGCTAAAATTTCGATCACAAAAATTAAAATTTGTAAAAAATCCAAAAAAATCGAAGATAGTTTCAATTGAATTTGCTAAAATTTCGATCATAAAAATTAAAATTTTTAAAAAATCCAAAAAATCGAAGATAGTTCTGATTAAATTTGCTAAAATTTCGTTCATAAAAATTAAAATTTTTAAAAAAATCCTAAAAAATCGAAGAGAGTTTCAATTGAATTTGCTAAAATTTCGTTCATAAAAATTAAAATTTGTAAAAAAATCCAAAAAAATCGAAGATAGTTTCAATTAAATTTGCTAAAATTTCGTTCATAAAAATTATAATTTGAAAAAAATACAAAAAAATCGAAGATAGTTTCAATTAAATTTGCTAAAACTTCGTTCATAAAAATTAAAATTTGTAAAAAAATCCCAAAAAATCGAAGATAGTTTCAATTGAATTTGCTAAAATTTCGTTCATAAAAATTAAAATTTTTAAAAAAATCCAAAAAAATCGAAGATAGTTTCAATTGAATTTGCTAAAATTTCGTTCATAAAAATTAAAATTTTTTAAAAACTCCAAAAAAATCGAAAATAGTTTCAATTGAATTTGTTAAAATTTCGTTCATAAAAATTAAAATTTGTAAAAAAATCCAAAAAATTCGAAGATAGTTTCAATTAAATTTGCTAAAACTTCGTTCATAAAAATTAAAATTTGTAAAAAAAATCCCAAAAAATCGAAGATAGTTTCAATTGAATTTGCTAAAATTTCGTTCATAAAAATTAAAATTTGTAAAAAAATCCAATAAAATCGAAGACAGTTTCAATTAAATTTGCTAAAATTTCGTTCATAAAAATTAAAATTTGTAAAAAAATCCAAAAAAATCGAAGATAGTTTCAATTAAATTTGCTAAAATTTCGTTCATAAAAATTAAAATTTTTAAAAAAATCCAAAAAAATCGTTGATAGTTTCAATTGAATTTGCTAAAATTTCGAACATAAAAATTAAAATTTTTAAAAAATCCAAAAAAATCGAAGATAGTTCCGATTAAATTTGCAAAAATTTCGTTCATAAAAATTAAAATTTGTAAAAAAATCAAAAAAAATCGAAGATAGTTTCAATTAAATTTGCTAAAATTTCGTTCCTAAAAATTAAAATTTGTAAAAAAATCCAAAAAAATCGAAGATAGTTTCAATTAAATTTGCTAAAATTTCGTTCATAAAAATTAAAATTTTTAAAAAAATCCAAAAAATCGTTCATAGTTTCAATTGAATTTGCTAAAATTTCGAACATAAAAATTAAAATTTTTAAAAAATCCAAAAAAATCGAAGATAGTTCCGATTAAATTTGCTAAAATTTCGTTCATAAAAATTAAAATTTGTAAAAAAATCCAAAAAAATCGAAGATAGTTTCAATTGAATTTGCTAAAATTTCGATCATAAAAATTAAAATTTTTAAAAAATCCAAAAAAATCGAAGATAGTTCCGATTAAATTTGCTAAAATTTCGTTCATTAAAATTAAAATTTTTAAAAAAATCCAAAAAAGTCGAAGAGAGTTTCAATTGAATTTGCTAAAATTTCGTTTATAAAAATTAAAATTTGTAAAAAAATCCAAAAAAATCGAAGATAGTTTCAATTAAATTTGCTAAAATTTCGTTCATAAAAATTATAATTTGAAAAAAATACAAAAAAATCGAAGATAGTTTCAATTGAATTTGCTAAAATTTCGTTCATATAAATTAAAATTTGTAAAAAAATCCAATAAAATCGAAGACAGTTTCAATTAAATTTGCTAAAATTTCGTTCATAAAAATTGAAATTTGTAAAAAAATCCAAAAAATCGAAGAGAGTTTCAATTGAATTTGCTAAAATTTCGTTCATAAAAATTAAAATTTGTAAAAAAATCCAAAAAAATCGAAGATAGTTTCAATTAAATTTGCTAAAATTTCGTGCATAAAAATTAAAATTTTTAAGTAAATCCACAAAAATCGAAGATAGTTTCAATTGAATTTGCTAAAATTTCGATCACAAAAATTAAAATTTGTAAAAAATCCAAAAAAAATCGAAGATAGTTTCAATTGAATTTGCTAAAATTTCGATCATAAAAATTAAAATTTTTAAAAAATCCAAAAAATCGAAGATAGT
>CAWVQI010000441.1:0-35949 GCA_963932335.1 Andrena marginata | reverse complement strand
TAATTGAAACTATCTTCGATTTTTTTGTTTTTTTTTACAAATTTTAATTTTTATGAACGAAATTTTAGCAAATTCAATTGAAACTATCTTCGATTTTTTTGGATTTTTTCAAAAATTTTAATTTTTATGAACGAAATTTTAGCAAATTTAATTGAAACTATCTTCGATTTTTTTGGATTTTTATACAAATTTTAATTTTTATGAACGAAATTTTAGCAAATTTAATTGAAACTATCTTCGATTTTTTGGATTTTTTTACAAATTTTAATTTTTATGAACGAAATTTTAGCAAATTTAATCGGAACCATCTTCGATTTTTTTGGATTTTTTACAAATTTTAATTTTTATGATCGAAATTTTAGCAAATTCAATTGAAACTATCTTCGATTTTTGTATATTTTTTAAAAAATTTTAATTTTTATGAACGAAATTTTAGCAAATTTAATTGAAACTATCTTCGATTTTTTTGGATTTTTTACAAATTTTAATTTTTATGAACGAAATTTTAGCAAATTCAATTGAAACTATCTTCGAATTTTTTGGATTTTTTAAAAATTTTAATTTTTATGAACGAAATTTTAGCAAATTCAATTGAAACAATCTTCGATTTTTTTGGATTTTTTTACAAATTTTAATTTTAAGAACGAAATTTAGCAAATTCAATTGAAACTATCTTCAACTTTTTGGATTTTTTTTCAAATTTCATTTTTTATGCACGAAATTTTAGCAAATTTAATTGAAACTATCTTCGAATTTTTTGGATTTTTTAAAAATTTTAATTTTTATGAACGAAATTTTAGCAAATTTAATCGGAACTATCTTCGATTTTTTTGAAATTTTTTACAAATTTTAATTTTTATGAACGAAATTTTAGCAAATTTAATCGGAACTATCTTTCGATTTTTTTAGATTTTTTACAAATTTTAATTTTTATGATCGAAATTTTAGCAAATTCAATTGAAACTATCTTTAATTTTTGTGGATTTTTTTACAAATTTTAATTTTTATGAACGAAATTTTAGCAAATTCAATTGAAACTATCTTCGAATTTTTTGGATTTTTTAAAAATTTTAATTTTTATGAACGAAATTTTAGCAAATTCAATTGAAACAATCTTCGATTTTTTTGGATTTTTTTACAAATTTTAATTTTAAGAACGAAATTTTAGCAAATTCAATTGAAACTATCTTCAATTTTTTGGATTTTTTTTCAAATTTCATTTTTTATGCACGAAATTTTAGCAAATTTAATTTAAACTATCCTCGATTTTTTTGGATTTTTTTAAATATTTTAATTTTTCTGAACGAACTTTTAGCAAATTTAATTGAAACTATCTCCGATTTTTTTGAAATTTTTTACAAATTTTAATTTTTATGAACGAAATTTTAGCAAATTTAATCGGAACTATCTTCGATTTTTTTAGATTTTTTACAAATTTTAATTTTTATGACCGAAATTTTAGCAAATTCAATTGAAACTATCTTTAATTTTTGTGGATTTTTTTACAAATTTTAATTTTTATGAACGAAATTTTAGCAAATTCAATTGAAACTATCTTCGATTTTTTTCGATTTTTTCAAAAATTTTAATTTTTATGAACGAAATTTTAGCAAATTTAATTGAAACTATCTTCGATTTTTTTGGATTTTTTTACAAATTTTAATTTTTATGAACGAAATTTTAGCAAATTTAATTGAAACTATCTTCGATTTTTTGGATTTTTTTACAAATTTTAATTTTTATGAACGAAACTTTAGCAAATTTAATCGGAACCATCTTCGATTTTTTTGGATTTTTTACAAATTTTAATTTTTATGATCGAAATTTTAGCAAATTCAATTGAAACTATCTTCGATTTTTGTATATTTTTTAAAAAATTTTAATTTTTATGAACGATATTTTAGCAAATTTAATTGAAACTATCTTCGATTTTTTTGGATTTTTTACATATTTTAATTTTTATGAACGAAATTTTAGCAAATTTAATTGAAACTATCTTCGATTTTTTTGGATTTTTTTACAAATTTTAATTTTTATGAACGAAATGTTAGCAAATTCAATTAAAACTATCTTCGATTTTTTGGATTTTTTTAAATATTTTAATTTTTATGAACGAAATTTTAGCAAATTTAATTGAAACTATCTTCGATTTTTTTGGATTTTTTACAAATTTTAATTTTTATGAACGAAATTTTAGCAAATTTTATTGAACCTATCTTCGATTTTTTTGGATTTTTTTATAAATTTTAATTTTTATGAACGAAATTTTAGCAAATTCAATTGAAACTATCTTCGATTTTTTTGGATTTTTTTAAATATTTTAATTTTCATGCACGAAATTTTAGCAAATTTAATTGAAACTATCTCCGATTTTTTTGAAATTTTTTACAAATTTTAATTTTTATGAACGAAATTTTAGCAAATTTAATCGGAACTATCTTCGATTTTTTTAGATTTTTTACAAATTTTAATTTTTATGACCGAAATTTTAGCAAATTCAATTGAAACTATCTTTAATTTTTGTGGATTTTTTTACAAATTTTAATTTTTATGAACGAAATTTTAGCAAATTCAATTGAAACTATCTTCGATTTTTTAGATTTTTTCAAAATTTTAATTTTTATGAACGAAATTTTAGCAAATTTAATTGAAACTATCTTCGATTTTTTTGTTTTTTTTTACAAATTTTAATTTTTATGAACGAAATTTTAGCAAATTCAATTGAAACTATCTTCGATTTTTTTGGATTTTTTCAAAAATTTTAATTTTTATGAACGAAATTTTTAGCAAATTTAATTGAAACTATCTTCGATTTTTTTGGATTTTTATACAAATTTTAATTTTTATGAACGAAATTTTAGCAAATTTAATTGAAACTATCTTCGATTTTTTGGATTTTTTTACAAATTTTAATTTTTATGAACGAAATTTTAGCAAATTTAATCGGAACCATCTTCGATTTTTTTGGATTTTTTACAAATTTAATTTTTATGATCGAAATTTTAGCAAATTCAATTGAAACTATCTTCGATTTTTGTATATTTTTTAAAAAATTTTAATTTTTATGAACGAAATTTTAGCAAATTTAATTGAAACTATTTTCGATTTTTTTGGATTTTTTACAAATTTTAATTTTTATGAACGAAATTTTATCAAATTTAATTGAAACTATCTTCGATTTTTTTGGATTTTTTTACAAATTTTAATTTTTATGAACGAAATGTTAGCAAATTCAATTAAAACTATCTTCGATTTTTTGGATTTTTTTAAATATTTTAATTTTTATGAACGAAATTTTAGCAAATTTAATTGAAACTATCTTCGATTTTTTTGTATTTTTTACAAATTTTAATTTTTATGAACGAAATTTTAGCAAATTTTATTGAACCTATCTTCGATTTTTTTGGATTTTTTTATAAATTTTAATTTTTATGAACGAAATTTTAGCAAATTCAATTGAAACTATCTTCGATTTTTTTGGATTTTTTTAAATATTTTAATTTTTATGAACGAAATTTTAGCAAATTTAATTGAAACTATCTTAGATTTTTTTGAAATTTTTTACAAATTTTAATTTTTATGAACGAAATTTTAGCAAATTTAATCGGAACTATCTTCGATTTTTTTAGATTTTTTATAAATTTTAATTTTTATGATCGAAATTTTAGCAAATTCAATTGAAACTATCTTTAATTTTTGTGGATTTTTTTACAAATTTTAATTTTTATGAACGACATTTTAGCAAATTCAATTGAAACTATCTTCGAATTTTTTGGATTTTTTAAAAATTTTAATTTTTATGAACGAAATTTTAGCAAATTCAATTGAAACAATCTTCGATTTTTTTGGATTTTTTTACAAATTTTAATTTTAAGAACGAAATTTTAGCAAATTCAATTGAAACTATCTTCAACTTTTTGGATTTTTTTTTCAAATTTCATTTTTTATGCACGAAATTTTAGCAAATTTAATTGAAACTATCTTCGAATTTTTTGGATTTTTTAATAATTTTAATTTTTATGAACGAAATTTTAGCAAATTTAATCGGAACTATCTTCGATTTTTTTGAAATTTTTTACAAATTTTAATTTTTATGAACGAAATTTTAGCAAATTTAATCGGAACTATCTTCGATTTTTTTAGATTTTTTACAAATTTTAATTTTTATGATCGAAATTTTAGCAAATTCAATTGAATCTATCTTTAATTTTTGTGGATTTTTTTACAAATTTTAATTTTTATGAACGAAATTTTAGCAAATTTAATCGGAACTATCTTCGATTTTTTTTGATTTTTTACAAATTTTAATTTTTATGATCGAAAATTTAGCAAATTCAATTGAAACTATCTTCGATTTTTGTATATTTTTTAAAAAATTTTAATTTTTATGAACGAAATTTAGCAAATTTAATTGAAACTATCTTCGATTTTTTTGGATTTTTTACAAATTTTAATTTTTATGAACTAAATTTTAACAAATTTAATTGAAACTATCTTCGATTTTTTTTTATTTTTTTACAAATTTTAATTTTTATGATCGAAATTTTAGCAAATTTAATTGAAACTATCTTCGATTTTTTTGGATTTTTTTACAAATTTTAATTTTTATGAACGAAATGTTAGCAAAATCAATTGAAACTATCTTCGATTTTTTTGGATTTTTTCAAAAATTTTAATTTTTATGAACGAAATTTTAGCAAATTTAATTGAAACTATCTTCGATTTTTTTGGTTTGTTTACAAATTTTAATTTTTATGAACGAAATTTTAGCAAATTTAATTGAAACTATCTTCGATTTTTTTGGATTTTTTTTCAAATTTTAATTTTTATGAACGAAATTTTAGCAAATTTAATCGGAACCATCTTCGATTTTTTTGGATTTTTTACAAATTTTAATTTTTATAATCGAAATTTTAGCAAATTCAATTGAAACTATCTTCGATTTTTGTATATTTTTTAAAAATTTTAATTTTTATGAACGAAATTTTAGCAAATTTAATTGAAACTATCTTCGATTTTTTTGGATTTTGTACAAATTTTAATTTTTATGAACGAAATTTTATCAAATTTAATTGAAACTATCTTCGATTTTTTTGGATTTTTTTACAAATTTTAATTTTTATGAACGAAATGTTAGCAAATTCAATTAAAACTATCTTCGATTTTTTGGATTTTTTTAAATATTTAATTTTTATGAACGAAATTTTAGCAAATTTAATTGAAACTATCTTCGATTTTTTTGGATTTTTTTACAAATTTTAATTTTAAGAACGAAATTTTAGCAAATTCAATTGAAACTATCTTCAATTTTTTGGATTTTTTTTCAAATTTCATTTTTTATGCACGAAATTTTAGCAAATTTAATTGAAACTATCCTCGATTTTTTTGGATTTTTTAAATATTTTAATTTTTATGAACGAAATTTTAGCAAATTTAATTGAAACTATCTCCGATTTTTTTGAAATTTTTTACAAATTTTAATTTTTATGAACGAAATTTTAGCAAATTTAATCGGAACTATCTTCGATTTTTTTAGATTTTTTACAAATTTTAATTTTTATGATCGAAATTTTAGCAAATTCAATTGAAACTATCTTTAATTTTTGTGGATTTTTTTACAAATTTTAATTTTTATGAACGAAATTTTAGCAAATTCAAATGAAACTATCTTCGATTTTTTTGGATTTTTTCAAAAATTTTAATTTTTATGAACGAAATTTTAGCAAATTTAATTGAAACTATCTTCGATTTTTTTGATTTTTTTACAAATTTTAATTTTTATGAACGAAATTTTAGCAAATTCAATTGAAACTATCTTCGATTTTTTTTGGATTTTTTCAAAAATTTTAATTTTTATGAACGAAATTTTAGCAAATTTAATTGAAACTATCTTCGATTTTTTTGGATTTTTTTACAAATTTTAATTTTTATGAACGAAATTTTAGCAAATTTAATTGAAACTATCTTCGATTTTTTTCGATTTTTTTACAAATTTTTAAATTTTTATGAACGAAATTTTAGCAAATTTAATCGGAACCATCTTCGATTTTTTTGGATTTTTTACAAATTTTAATTTTTATGATCGAAATTTTAGCAAATTCAATTGAAACTATCTTCGATTTTTGTATATTTTTTAAAAAATTTTAATTTTTATGAACGAAATTTTAGCAAATTTAATTGAAACTATCTTCGATTTTTTTTTATTTTTTACAAATTTTAATTTTTATGAACGAAATTTTAGCAAATTCAATTGAAACTATCTTCGATTTTTTTGGATTTTTTACAAATTTTAATTTTTATGAACGAAATTTTAGCAAATTTAATTGAACCTATCTTCGATTTTTTTGGATTTTTTTACAAATTTTAATTTTTATGAACGAAATTTTAGCAAATTCAATTGAAACTATCTTCGATTTTTTTGGATTTTTTTACAAATTTTAGTTTTTATGAACGAAATTTTAGCAAATTTAATTGAAACTATCTTCGATTTTTTTGGATTTTTTTACAAATTTTAATTTTTATGAACGAAATGTTAGCAAATTCAATTAAAACTATCTTCGATTTTTTGGATTTTTTAAATATTTTAATTTTTATGAACGAAATTTTAGCAAATTTAATTGAAACTATCTTCGATTTTTTTGTATTTTTTACAAATTTTAATTTTTATGAACGAAATTTTAGCAAATTTAATCGGAACCATCTTCGATTTTTTTGGATTTTTTACAAATTTTAATTTTTATGATCGAAATTTTAGCAAATTCAATTGAAACTATCTTCGATTTTTGTATATTTTTTAAAAAATTTTAATTTTTATGAACGAAATTTTAGCAAATTTAATTGAAACTATCTTCGATTTTTTTGGATTTTTTTACAAATTTTAATTTTTATGAACGAAATTTTAGCAAATTCAATTGAAACTATCTTCGATTTTTTTGGATTTTTTCAAAAATTTTAATTTTTATGAACGAAATTTTAGCAAATTTAATTGAAACTATCTTCGATTTTTTTGGATTGTTTTACAAATTTTAATTTTTATGAACGAAATTTTAGCAAATTTAATTGAAACTATCTTCGATTTTTTTGGATTTTTTTTCAAATTTTAATTTTTATGAACGAAATTTTAGCAAATTTAATCGGAACCATCTTCGATTTTTTTGGATTTTTTACAAATTTTAATTTTTATGATCGAAATTTTAGCAAATTCAATTGAAAGTATCTTCGATTTTTGTATATTTTTTAAAAAATTTTAATTTTTATGAACGAATTTTTAGCAAATTTAATCGGAACCATCTTCGATTTTTTTGGATTTTTTACAAATTTTAATTTTTATGATCGAAATTTTAGCAAATTCAATTGAAACTATCTTCGATTTTTGTATATTTTTTAAAAAATTTTAATTTTTATGAACGAAATTTTAGCAAATTTAATTGAAACTATCTTCGATTTTTTTGGATTTTTTTACAAATTTTAATTTTTATGAACGAAATGTTAGCAAATTCAATTAAAACTATCTTCGATTTTTTGGATTTTTTTAAATATTTTAATTTTTATGAACGAAATTTTAGCAAATTTAATTGAAACTATCTTCGATTTTTTTGTATTTTTTACAAATTTTAATTTTTATGAACGAAATTTTAGCAAATTTTATTGAACCTATCTTCGATTTTTTTGGATTTTTTTATAAATTTTAATTTTTATGAACGAAATTTTAGCAAATTCAATTGAAACTATCTTCGATTTTTTTGGATTTTTTTAAATATTTTAATTTTTATGAACGAAATTTTAGCAAATTTAATCGGAACTATCTTCGATTTTTTTGAAATTTTTTACAAATTTTAATTTTTATGAACGAAATTTTAGCAAATTTAATCGGAACTATCTTCGATTTTTTTAGATTTTTTACAAATTTTAATTTTTATGATCGAAATTTTAGCAAATTCAATTGAATCTATCTTTAATTTTTGTGGATTTTTTTACAAATTTTAATTTTTATGAACGAAATGTTAGCAAATTCAATTAAAACTATCTTCGATTTTTTTGGATTTTTTTATAAATTTTAATTTTTATGAACGAAATTTTAGCAAATTCAATTGAAACTATCTTCGATTTTTTTGGATTTTTTTAAATATTTTAATTTTTATGAACGAAATTTTAGCAAATTTAATCGGAACTATCTTCGATTTTTTTGAAATTTTTTACAAATTTTAATTTTTATGAACGAAATTTTAGCAAATTTAATCGGAACTATCTTCGATTTTTTAGATTTTTTACAAATTTTAATTTTTATGATCGAAATTTTAGCAAATTCAATTGAATCTATCTTTAATTTTTGTGGATTTTTTTACAAATTTTAATTTTTATGAACGAAATTTTAGCAAATTTAATCGGAACTATCTTCGATTTTTGGGATTTTTTACAAATTTTAATTTTTATGATCGAAAATTTAGCAAATTCAATTGAAACTATCTCCGATTTTTTTGAAATTTTTTACAAATTTTAATTTTTATGAACGAAATTTTAGCAAATTCAATTGAAACTATCTTCGATTTTTTTGGATTTTTTACAAATTTTAATTTTTATGAACGAAATTTTAGCAAATTTAATTGAACCTATCTTCGATTTTTTTGGATTTTTTTACAAATTTTAATTTTTATGAACGAAATTTTAGCAAATTCAATTGAAACTATCTTCGATTTTTTTGGATTTTTTTACAAATTTTAGTTTTTATGAACGAAATTTTAGCAAATTTAATTGAAACTATCTTCGATTTTTTTGGATTTTTTTACAAATTTTAATTTTTATGAACGAAATGTTAGCAAATTCAATTAAAACTATCTTCGATTTTTTGGATTTTTTTAAATATTTTAATTTTTATGAACGAAATTTTAGCAAATTTAATTGAAACTATCTTCGATTTTTTTGTATTTTTTACAAATTTTAATTTTTATGAACGAAATTTTAGCAAATTTAATCGGAACCATCTTCGATTTTTTTGGATTTTTTACAAATTTTAATTTTTATGATCGAAATTTTAGCAAATTCAATTGAAACTATCTTCGATTTTTGTATATTTTTTAAAAATTTTAATTTTTATGAACGAAATTTTAGCAAATTTAATTGAAACTATCTTCGATTTTTTTGGATTTTTTACAAATTTTAATTTTTATGAACGAAATTTTAGCAAATTTAATTGAAACTATCTTCGATTTTTTTGGATTTTTTTACAAATTTTAATTTTTATGAACGAAATGTTAGCAAATTTAATTGAAACTATCTTCGATTTTTTGGGATTTTTTACAAATTTTAATTTTTATGATCGAAAATTTAGCAAATTCAATTGAAACTATCTTCGATTTTTGTATATTTTTTAAAAAATTTTAATTTTTATGAACGAAATTTTAGCAAATTTAATTGAAACTATCTTCGATTTTTTTGGATTTTTTACAAATTTTAATTTTTATGAACGAAATTTTAACAATTTTAATTGAAACTATCTTCGATTTTTTTTTATTTTTTTACAAATTTTAATTTTTATGAACGAAATTTTAGCGAATTTAATTGAAACTATCTTCGATTTTTTTGGATTTTTTTACAAATTTTAATTTTTATGAACGAAATTTTAGCAAATTCAATTGAAACTATCTTCGATTTTTGTATATTTTTTAAAAAATTTTAATTTTTATGAACGAAATTTTAGCAAATTTAATTGAAACAATCTTCGA
This sequence comes from Andrena marginata, assembly GCA_963932335.1. Taxonomy (NCBI): domain Eukaryota; kingdom Metazoa; phylum Arthropoda; class Insecta; order Hymenoptera; family Andrenidae; genus Andrena; species Andrena marginata. The sequence goes on along the minus strand of CAWVQI010000441.1, from coordinate 26,227 downwards.
TTTTTTTGGATTTTTTTACAAATTTTAATTTTAAGAACGAAATTTTAGCAAATTCAATTGAAACTATCTTCAATTTTTTGGATTTTTTTCAAATTTCATTTTTTATGCACGAAATTTTAGCAAATTTAATTGAAACTATCCTCTATTTTTTTGGATTTTTTTAAATATTTTAATTTTTATGAACGAAATTTTAGCAAATTTAATTGAAACTATCTTTGATTTTTTTGGATTTTTTTACAAATTTTAAATTTTATGAACGAAATTTTAGCAAATTTAATTGAAACTATCTTCGATTTTTTTTGGATTTTTTACAAATTTTAATTTTTATGAACGAAATTTTAGCAAATTCAATTGAAACTATCTTCGATTATTTTGGATTTTTTTAAATATTTTAATTTTTATGAACGAAATTTTAGCAAATTTAATTGAAACTATCTTCGATTTTTTTGAAATTTTTTACAAATTTTAATTTTTATGAACGAAATTTTAGCAAATTTAATCGGAACTATCTTCGATTTTTTTAGATTTTTTACAAATTTTAATTTCTATGATCGAAATTTTAGCAAATTCAATTGAAACTATCTTTAATTTTTGTGGATTTTTTTACAAATTTTAATTTTTATGAACGAAATTTTAGCAAATTCAAATGAAACTATCTTCGAATTTTTTGGATTTTTTAAAAATTTTAATTTTTATGAACGAAATTTTAGCAAATTCAATTGAAACAATCTTCGATTTTTGTATATTTTTTAAAAAATTTTAATTTTTATGAACGAATTTTTAGCAAATTTAATTGAAACTATCTTCGATTTTTTTGGATTTTTTACAAATTTTAATTTTTATGAACGAAATTTTATCAAATTTAATTGAAACTATCTTCGATTTTTTTGGATTTTTTTACAAATTTTAATTTTTATGAACGAAATGTTAGCAAATTCAATTAAAACTATCTTCGATTTTTTGGATTTTTTTAAATATTTTAATTTTTATGAACGAAATTTTAGCAAATTTAATTGAAACTATCTTCGATTTTTTTGTATTTTTTACAAATTTTAATTTTTATGAACGAAATTTTAGCAAATTTTATTGAACCTATCTTCGATTTTTTTGGATTTTTTTATCAATTTTAATTTTTATGAACGAAATTTTAGCAAATTCAATTGAAACTATCTTCGATTTTTTTGGATTTTTTTAAATATTTTAATTTTTATGAACGAAATTTTAGCAAATTTAATCGGAACTATCTTCGATTTTTTTGAAATTTTTTACAAATTTTAATTTTTATGAACGAAATTTTAGCAAATTTAATCGGAACTATCTTCGATTTTTTTAGATTTTTTACAAATTTTAATTTTTATGATCGAAATTTTAGCAAATTCAATTGAATCTATCTTTAATTTTTGTGGATTTTTTACAAATTTTAATTTTTATGAACGAAATGTTAGCAAATTCAATTAAAACTATCTTCGATTTTTTTGGATTTTTTTATAAATTTTAATTTTTATGAACGAAATTTTAGCAAATTCAATTGAAACTATCTTCGATTTTTTTGGATTTTTTTAAATATTTTAATTTTTATGAACGAAATTTTAGCAAATTTAATCGGAACTATCTTCGATTTTTTTGAAATTTTTTACAAATTTTAATTTTTATGAACGAAATTTTAGCAAATTTAATCGGAACTATCTTCGATTTTTTAGATTTTTTACAAATTTTAATTTTTATGATCGAAATTTTAGCAAATTCAATTGAATCTATCTTTAATTTTTGTGGATTTTTTTACAAATTTTAATTTTTATGAACGAAATTTTAGCAAATTTAATCGGAACTATCTTCGATTTTTTGGGATTTTTTACAAATTTTAATTTTTATGATCGAAAATTTAGCAAATTCAATTGAAACTATCTCCGATTTTTTTGAAATTTTTTACAAATTTTAATTTTTATGAACGAAATTTTAGCAAATTTAATTGAAACTATCTTCGATTTTTTTGAAATTTTTTACAAATTTTAATTTTTATGAACGAAATTTTAGCAAATTTAATCGGAACTATCTTCGATTTTTTTAGATTTTTTACAAATTTTAATTTTTATGATCGAAATTTTAGCAAATTCAATTGAAACTATCTTTAATTTTTGTGGATTTTTTTACAAATTTTAATTTTTATGAACGAAATTTTAGCAAATTCAATTGAAACTATCTTCGAATTTTTTGGATTTTTTAAAATTTTAATTTTTATGAACGAAATTTTAGCAAATTCAATTGAAACTATCTTCGATTTTTTTGGATTTTTTTAAATATTTTAATTTTTATGAACGAAATTTTAGCAAATTTAATTGAAACTATCTTCGATTTTTTTGGATTTTTTACAAATTTTAATTTTTATGAACGAAATTTTAGCAAATTTAATTGAACCTATCTTCTATTTTTTTGGATTTTTTTACAAATTTTAATTTTTATGAACGAAATTTTAGCAAATTCAATTGAAACTATCTTCGATTTTTTTGGATTTTTTTAAATATTTTAATTTTTATGAACGAAATTTTAGCAAATTTAATTGATACTATCTTCGATTTTTTGAAATTTTTTACAAATTTTAATTTTTATGAACGAAATTTTAGCAAATTTAATCGGAACTATCTTCGATTTTTTTAGATTTTTTACAAATTTTATTTTTTATGATCGAAATTTTAGCAAATTCAATTGAAACTATCTTTAATTTTTGTGGATTTTTTTACAAATTTTAATTTTTATGAACGAAATTTTAGCAAATTCAATTGAAACTATCTTCGAATTTTTTGGATTTTTTAAAAATTTTAATTTTTATGAACGAAATTTTAGCAAATTCAATTGAAACAATCTTCGATTTTTTTGGATTTTTTTACAAATTTTAATTTTCTGAACGAAATTTTAGCAAATTCAATTGAAACTATCTTCAATTTTTTGGATTTTTTTCAAATTTCATTTTTTATGCACGAAATTTTAGCAAATTTAATTGAAACTATCCTCGATTTTTTTGGATTTTTTTAAATATTTTAATTTTTATGAACGAAATTTTAGCAAATTTAATTGAAACTATCTCCGATTTTTTTGAAATTTTTTACAAATTTTAATTTTTATGAACGAAATTTTAGCAAATTTAATCGGAACTATCTTCGATTTTTTAGATTTTTTACAAATTTTAATTTTTATGATCGAAATTTTAGCAAATTCAATTGAAACTAACTTTAATTTTTGTGGATTTTTTACAAATTTTAATTTTTATGATCGAAATTTTAGCAAATTCAATTGAAACTATCTTCGATTTTTGTATATTTTTTAAAAAATTTTAATTTTTATGAACGAAATTTTAGCAAATTTAATCGGAACTATCTTCGATTTTTTTAGATTTTTTACAAATTTTAATTTTTATGATCGAAATTTTAGCAAATTCAATTGAATCTATCTTTAATTTTTGTGGATTTTTTTACAAATTTTAATTTTTATGAACGAAATTTTAGCAATTTAATCGGAACTATCTTCGATTTTTTGGGATTTTTTACAAATTTTAATTTTTATGATCGAAAATTTAGCAAATTCAATTGAAACAATCTTCGATTTTTGTATATTTTTTAAAAAATTTTAATTTTTATGAACGAAATTTTAGCAAATTTAATTGAAACTATCTTCGATTTTTTTGGATTTTTTACAAATTTTAATTTTTATGAACGAAATTTTAACAAATTTAATTGAAACTATCTTCGATTTTTTTTTATTTTTTTACAAATTTTAATTTTTATGAACGAAATTTTAGCGAATTTAATTGAAACTATCTTCGATTTTTTTGGATTTTTTTACAAATTTTAATTTTTATGAACGAAATTTTAGCAAATTCAATTGAAACTATCTTCGATTTTTTTGGATTTTTTCAAAAATTTTAATTTTTATGAACGAAATTTTAGCAAATTTAATTGAAACTATCATCGATTTTTTTTGGATTGTTTTACAAATTTTAATTTTTATGAACGAAATTTTAGCAAATTTAATTGAAACTATTTTCGATTTTTTTGGATTTTTTTACAAATTTTAATTTTTATGAACGAAATTTTAGCAAATTTAATCGGAACCATCTTCGATTTTTTTGGATTTTTTACAAATTTTAATTTTATGATCGAAATTTTAGCAAATTCAATTGAAACTATCTTTAATTTTTGTGGATTTTTTACAAATTTTAATTTTTATGATCGAAATTTTAGCAAATTCAATTGAAACTATCTTCGATTTTTGTATATTTTTTAAAAAATTTTAATTTTTATGAACGAAATTTTAGCAAATTTAATTGAAACTATCTTCGATTTTTTTGGATTTTTTACAAATTTTAATTTTTATGAACGAAATTTTAGCAAATTCAATTGAAACTATCTTCGATTATTTTGGATTTTTTTAAATATTTTAATTTTTATGAACGAAATTTTAGAAAATTTAATTGAAACTATCTTCGATTTTTTTGGATTTTTTTCAAATTTCATTATTTATGCACGAAATTTTAGCAAATTTAATTTAAACTATCCTCGATTTTTTTGGATTTTTTAAATATTTTAATTTTTATGAACGAAATTTTAGCAAATTTAATTGAAACTATCTTCGATTTTTTTGAAATTTTTTACAAATTTTAATTTTTATGAACGAAATTTTAGCAAATTTAATCGGAACTATCTTCGATTTTTTTAGATTTTTTACAAATTTTAATTTTTATGATCGAAATTTTAGCAAATTCAATTGAAACTATCTTTAATTTTTGTGGATTTTTTTACAAATTTTAATTTTTATGAACGAAATTTTAGCAAATTCAATTGAAACTATCTTCGAATTTTTTGGATTTTTTAAAAATTTTAATTTTTATGAACGAAATTTTAGCAAATTCAATTGAAACAATCTTCGATTTTTTTGGATTTTTTTACAAATTTTAATTTAAGAACGAAATTTTAGCAAATTCAATTGAAACTATCTTCAATTTTTTGGATTTTTTTTCAAATTTCATTTTTTATGCACGAAATTTTAGCAAATTTAATTTAAACTATCCTCGATTTTTTTGGATTTTTTTAAATATTTTAATTTTTATGAACGAACTTTTAGCAAATTTAATTGAAACTATCTCCGATTTTTTTGAAATTTTTTACAAATTTTAATTTTTATGAACGAAATTTTAGCAAATTTAATCGGAACTATCTTCGATTTTTTTAGATTTTTTACAAATTTTAATTTTTATGACCGAAATTTTAGCAAATTCAATTGAAACTATCTTTAATTTTTGTGGATTTTTTTACAAATTTTAATTTTTATGAACGAAATTTTAGCAAATTCAATTGAAACTATCTTCGATTTTTTTGGATTTTTTCAAAAATTTTAATTTTTATGAACGAAATTTTAGCAAATTTAATTGAAACTATCTTCGATTTTTTTGTTTTTTTTTACAAATTTTAATTTTTATGAACGAAATTTTAGCAAATTCAATTGAAACTATCTTCGATTTTTTTCGATTTTTTCAAAGATTTTAATTTTTATGAACGAAATTTTAGCAAATTTAATTGAAACTATCTTCGATTTTTTTGGATTTTTTTACAAATTTTAATTTTTATGAACGAAATTTTAGCAAATTTAATTGAAACTATCTTCGATTTTTTGGATTTTTTTACAAATTTTAATTTTTTATGAACGAAATTTTAGCAAATTTAATCGGAACCATCTTCGATTTTTTTGGATTTTTTACAAATTTTAATTTTTATGATCGAAATTTTAGCAAATTCAATTGAAACTATCTTCGATTTTTGTATATTTTTTAAAAATTTTAATTTTTATGAACGAAATTTTAGCAAATTTAATTGAAACTATCTTCGATTTTTTTGGATTTTTTACATATTTTAATTTTTATGAACGAAATTTTAGCAAATTTAATTGAAACTATCTTCGATTTTTTGGATTTTTTTACAAATTTTAATTTTTATGAACGAAATGTTAGCAAATTCAATTAAAACTATCTTCGATTTTTGGATTTTTTTAAATATTTTAATTTTTATGAACGAAATTTTAGCAAATTTAATTGAAACTATCTTCGATTTTTTTGGATTTTTTACAAATTTTAATTTTTATGAACGAAATTTTAGCAAATTTTAATGAACCTATCTTCGATTTTTTGGATTTTTTTATAAATTTTAATTTTTATGAACGAAATTTTAGCAAATTCAATTGAAACTATCTTCGATTTTTTTGGATTTTTTTAAATATTTTAATTTTTATGAACGAAATTTTAGCGAATTTAATTGAAACTATCTCCGATTTTTTTGAAATTTTTTACAAATTTTAATTTTTATGAACGAAATTTTAGCAAATTTAATCGGAACTATCTTCGATTTTTTTAGATTTTTTACAAATTTTAATTTTTATGACCGAAATTTTAGCAAATTCAATTGAAACTATCTTTAATTTTTGTGGATTTTTTTACAAATTTTAATTTTTATGAACGAAATTTTAGCAAATTCAATTGAAACTATCTTCGATTTTTTTGGATTTTTTCAAAAATTTTAATTTTTATGAACGAAATTTTAGCAAATTTAATTGAAACTATCTTCGATTTTTTTGAAATTTTTTACAAATTTTAATTTTTTATGAACGAAATTTTAGCAAATTTAATCGGAACTATCTTCGATTTTTTTAGATTTTTACAAATTTTAATTTTTATGATCGAAATTTTAGCAAATTCAATTGAAACTATCTTTAATTTTTGTGGATTTTTTTTACAAATTTTAATTTTTATGAACGAAATTTTAGCAAATTCAATTGAAACTATCTTCGAATTTTTTGGATTTTTTAAAAATTTTAATTTTTATGAACGAAATTTTAGCAAATTCAATTGAAACAATCTTCGATTTTTTTGGATTTTTTTACAAATTTTAATTTTAAGAACGAAATTTTAGCAAATTCAATTGAAACTATCTTCAATTTTTTGGATTTTTTTTCAAATTTCATTTTTTATGCACGAAATTTTAGCAAATTTAATTTAAACTATCCTCGATTTTTTTGGATTTTTTTAAATATTTTAATTTTTATGAACGAACTTTTAGCAAATTTAATTGAAACTATCTCCGATTTTTTTGAAATTTTTTACAAATTTTAATTTTTATGAACGAAATTTTAGCAAATTTAATCGGAACTATCTTCGATTTTTTTAGATTTTTTACAAATTTTAATTTTTATGACCGAAATTTTAGCAAATTCAATTGAAACTATCTTTAATTTTTGTGGATTTTTTACAAATTTTAATTTTTATGAACGAAATTTTAGCAAATTCAATTGAAACTATCTTCGATTTTTTTGGATTTTTTCAAAAATTTTAATTTTTATGAACGAAATTTTAGCAAATTTAATTGAAACTATCTTCGATTTTTTTGTTTTTTTTTACAAATTTTAATTTTTATGAACGAAATTTTAGCAAATTCAATTGAAACTATCTTCGATTTTTTTCGATTTTTTCAAAGATTTTAATTTTTATGAACGAAATTTTAGCAAATTTAATTGAAACTATCTTCGATTTTTTTGGATTTTTTTACAAATTTTAATTTTTATGAACGAAATTTTAGCAAATTTAATTGAAACTATCTTCGATTTTTTGGATTTTTTTACAAATTTTAATTTTTATGAACGAAATTTTAGCAAATTTAATCGGAACCATCTTCGATTTTTTTGGATTTTTTACAAATTTTAATTTTTATGATCGAAATTTTAGCAAATTCAATTGAAACTATCTTCGATTTTTGTATATTTTTTAAAAAATTTTAATTTTTATGAACGAAATTTTAGCAAATTTAATTGAAACTATCTTCGATTTTTTTGGATTTTTTACATATTTTAATTTTTATGAACGAAATTTTAGCAAATTTAATTGAAACTATCTTCGATTTTTTTGGATTTTTTTACAAATTTTAATTTTTATGAACGAAATGTTAGCAAATTCAATTAAAACTATCTTCGATTTTTTGGATTTTTTTAAATATTTTAATTTTTATGAACGAAATTTTAGCAAATTTAATTGAAACTATCTTCGATTTTTTTGGATTTTTTACAAATTTTAATTTTTATGAACGAAATTTTAGCAAATTTTAATGAACCTATCTTCGATTTTTTTGGATTTTTTTATAAATTTTAATTTTTATGAACGAAATTTTAGCAAATTCAATTGAAACTATCTTCGATTTTTTTGGATTTTTTTAAATATTTTAATTTTTATGAACGAAATTTTAGCGAATTTAATTGAAACTATCTCCGATTTTTTTGAAATTTTTTACAAATTTTAATTTTTATGAACGAAATTTTAGCAAATTTAATCGGAACTATCTTCGATTTTTTTAGATTTTTTACAAATTTTAATTTTTATGACCGAAATTTTAGCAAATTCAATTGAAACTATCTTTAATTTTTGTGGATTTTTTTACAAATTTTAATTTTTATGAAATTGAAACTATCTTCGATTTTTTTGGATTTTTTCAAAAATTTTAATTTTTATGAACGAAATTTTAGCAAATTTAATTGAAACTATCTTCGATTTTTTGTTTTTTTTTACAAATTTTAATTTTTATGAACGAAATTTTAGCAAATTCAATTGAAACTATCTTCGATTTTTTTGGATTTTTTCAAAAATTTTAATTTTTATGAACGAAATTTTAGCAAATTTAATTGAAACTATCTTCGATTTTTTTGGATTTTTATACAAATTTTAATTTTTATGAACGAAATTTTAGCAAATTTAATTGAAACTATCTTCGATTTTTTGGATTTTTTTACAAATTTTAATTTTTATGAACGAAATTTTAGCAAATTTAATCGGAACCATCTTCGATTTTTTTGGATTTTTTACAAATTTTAATTTTTATGATCGAAATTTTAGCAAATTCAATTGAAACTATCTTCGATTTTTGTATATTTTTTAAAAAATTTTAATTTTTATGAACGAAATTTTAGCAAATTTAATTGAAACTATCTTCGATTTTTTTGGATTTTTTACAAATTTTAATTTTTATGAACGAAATTTTAGCAAATTCAATTGAAACTATCTTCGAATTTTTTGGATTTTTTAAAAATTTTAATTTTTATGAACGAAATTTTAGCAAATTCAATTGAAACAATCTTCGATTTTTTTGGATTTTTTTACAAATTTTAATTTTAAGAACGAAATTTTAGCAAATTCAATTGAAACTATCTTCAAATTTTTGGATTTTTTTTCAAATTTCATTTTTTATGCACGAAATTTTAGCAAATTTAATTGAAACTATCTTCGAATTTTTTGGATTTTTTAAAAATTTTAATTTTTATGAACGAAATTTTAGCAAATTTAATCGGAACTATCTTCGATTTTTTGAAATTTTTTACAAATTTTAATTTTTATGAACGAAATTTTAGCAAATTTAATCGGAACTATCTTCGATTTTTTTAGATTTTTTACAAATTTTAATTTTTATGATCGAAATTTTAGCAAATTCAATTGAATCTATCTTTAATTTTTGTGGATTTTTTTACAAATTTTAATTTTTATGAACGAAATTTTAGCAAATTTAATCGGAACTATCTTCGATTTTTTTTTATTTTTTACAAATTTTAATTTTTATGATCGAAAATTTAGCAAATTCAATTGAAACTATCTTCGATTTTTGTATATTTTTTAAAAAATTTTAATTTTTATGAACGAAATTTTAGCAAATTTAATTGAAACTATCTTCGATTTTTTTGGATTTTTTACAAATTTTAATTTTTATGAACGAAATTTTAGCAAATTCAATTGAAACTATCTTCGATTATTTTGGATTTTTTTAAATATTTTAATTTTTATGAACGAAATTTTAGCAAATTTAATTGAAACTATCTTCGATTTTTTTGGATTTTTTTTCAAATTTCATTTTTTATGCACGAAATTTTAGCAAATTTAATTTAAACTATCCTCGATTTTTTTGGATTTTTTTAAATATTTTAATTTTTATGAACGAAATTTTAGCAAATTTAATTGAAACTATCTTCGATTTTTTTGAAATTTTTTACAAATTTTAATTTTTATGAACGAAATTTTAGCAAATTTAATCGGAACTATCTTCGATTTTTTTAGATTTTTTACAAATTTTAATTTTTATGATCGAAATTTTAGCAAATTCAATTGAAACTATCTTTAATTTTTGTGGATTTTTTTACAAATTTTAATTTTTATGAACGAAATTTTAGCAAATTCAATTGAAACTATCTTCGAATTTTTTGGATTTTTTAAAAATTTTAATTTTTATGAACGAAATTTTAGCAAATTCAATTGAAACAATCTTCGATTTTTTTGGATTTTTTTACAAATTTTAATTTTAAGAACGAAATTTTAGCAAATTCAATTGAAACTATCTTCAATTTTTTGGATTTTTTTTCAAATTTCATTTTTTATGCACGAAATTTTAGCAAATTTAATTTAAACTATCCTCGATTTTTTTGGATTTTTTTAAATATTTTAATTTTTCTGAACGAACTTTTAGCAAATTTAATTGAAACTATCTCCGATTTTTTTGAAATTTTTTACAAGTTTTAATTTTTATGAACGAAATTTTAGCAAATTTAATCGGAACTATCTTCGATTTTTTTAGATTTTTTACAAATTTTAATTTTTATGACCGAAATTTTAGCAAATTCAATTGAAACTATCTTTAATTTTTGTGGATTTTTTTACAAATTTTAATTTTTATGAACGAAATTTTAGCAAATTCAATTGAAACTATCTTCGATTTTTTTGGATTTTTTCAAAAATTTTAATTTTTATGAACGAAATTTTAGCAAATTTAATTGAAACTATCTTCGATTTTTTTGTTTTTTTTTACAAATTTTAATTTTTATGAACGAAATTTTAGCAAATTCAATTGAAACTATCTTCGATTTTTTTCGATTTTTTCAAAAATTTTAATTTTTATGAACGAAATTTTAGCAAATTTAATTGAAACTATCTTCGATTTTTTTGGATTTTTTTACAAATTTTAATTTTTATGAACGAAATTTTAGCAAATTTAATTGAAACTATCTTCGATTTTTTGGATTTTTTTACAAATTTTAATTTTTATGAACGAAATTTTAGCAAATTTAATCGGAACCATCTTCGATTTTTTTGGATTTTTTACAAATTTTAATTTTTATGATCGAAATTTTAGCAAATTCAATTGAAACTATCTTCGATTTTTGTATATTTTTTAAAAAATTTTAATTTTTATGAACGATATTTTAGCAAATTTAATTGAAACTATCTTCGATTTTTTTGGATTTTTTACATATTTTAATTTTTATGAACGAAATTTTAGCAAATTTAATTGAAACTATCTTCGATTTTTTTGGATTTTTTTACAAATTTTAATTTTTATGAACGAAATGTTAGCAAATTCAATTAAAACTATCTTCGATTTTTTGGATTTTTTTAAATATTTTAATTTTTATGAACGAAATTTTAGCAAATTTAATTGAAACTATCTTCGATTTTTTTGGATTTTTTACAAATTTTAATTTTTATGAACGAAATTTTAGCAAATTTTATTGAACCTATCTTCGATTTTTTTGGATTTTTTTATAAATTTTAATTTTTATGAACGAAATTTTAGCAAATTCAATTGAAACTATCTTCGATTTTTTTGGATTTTTTTAAATATTTTAATTTTCATGAACGAAATTTTAGCAAATTTAATTGAAACTATCTCCGATTTTTTTGAAATTTTTTACAAATTTTAATTTTTATGAACGAAATTTTAGCAAATTTAATCGGAACTATCTTCGATTTTTTTAGATTTTTTACAAATTTTAATTTTTATGACCGAAATTTTAGCAAATTCAATTGAAACTATCTTTAATTTTTGTGGATTTTTTTACAAATTTTAATTTTTATGAACGAAATTTTAGCAAATTCAATTGAAACTATCTTCGATTTTTTTAGATTTTTTCAAAAATTTTAATTTTTATGAACGAAATTTTAGCAAATTTAATTGAAACTATCTTCGATTTTTTTGTTTTTTTTTACAAATTTTAATTTTTATGAACGAAATTTTAGCAAATTCAATTGAAACTATCTTCGATTTTTTTGGATTTTTTCAAAAATTTTAATTTTTATGAACGAAATTTTAGCAAATTTAATTGAAACTATCTTCGATTTTTTTGGATTTTTATACAAATTTTAATTTTTATGAACGAAATTTTAGCAAATTTAATTGAAACTATCTTCGATTTTTTGGATTTTTTTACAAATTTTAATTTTTATGAACGAAATTTTAGCAAATTTAATCGGAACCATCTTCGATTTTTTTGGATTTTTTACAAATTTTAATTTTTATGATCGAAATTTTAGCAAATTCAATTGAAACTATCTTCGATTTTTGTATATTTTTTAAAAAATTTTAATTTTTATGAACGAAATTTTAGCAAATTTAATCGGAACTATCTTCGATTTTTTGAAATTTTTTACAAATTTTAATTTTTATGAACGAAATTTTAGCAAATTTAATCGGAACTATCTTCGATTTTTTTAGATTTTTTACAAATTTTAATTTTTATGATCGAAATTTTAGCAAATTCAATTGAATCTATCTTTAATTTTTGTGGATTTTTTTACAAATTTTAATTTTTATGAACGAAATTTTAGCAAATTTAATCGGAACTATCTTCGATTTTTTTTTATTTTTTACAAATTTTAATTTTTATGATCGAAAATTTAGCAAATTCAATTGAAACTATCTTCGATTTTTGTATATTTTTTAAAAAATTTTAATTTTTATGAACGAAATTTTAGCAAATTTAATTGAAACTATCTTCGATTTTTTTGGATTTTTTACAAATTTTAATTTTTATGAACGAAATTTTAGCAAATTCAATTGAAACTATCTTCGATTATTTTGGATTTTTTTAAATATTTTAATTTTTATGAACGAAATTTTAGCAAATTTAATTGAAACTATCTTCGATTTTTTTGGATTTTTTTTCAAATTTCATTTTTTATGCACGAAATTTTAGCAAATTTAATTTAAACTATCCTCGATTTTTTTGGATTTTTTTAAATATTTTAATTTTTATGAACGAAATTTTAGCAAATTTAATTGAAACTATCTTCGATTTTTTTGAAATTTTTTACAAATTTTAATTTTTATGAACGAAATTTTAGCAAATTTAATCGGAACTATCTTCGATTTTTTTAGATTTTTTACAAATTTTAATTTTTATGATCGAAATTTTAGCAAATTCAATTGAAACTATCTTTAATTTTTGTGGATTTTTTTACAAATTTTAATTTTTATGAACGAAATTTTAGCAAATTCAATTGAAACTATCTTCGAATTTTTTGGATTTTTTAAAAATTTTAATTTTTATGAACGAAATTTTAGCAAATTCAATTGAAACAATCTTCGATTTTTTTGGATTTTTTTACAAATTTTAATTTTAAGAACGAAATTTTAGCAAATTCAATTGAAACTATCTTCAATTTTTTGGATTTTTTTTCAAATTTCATTTTTTATGCACGAAATTTTAGCAAATTTAATTTAAACTATCCTCGATTTTTTTGGATTTTTTTAAATATTTTAATTTTTCTGAACGAACTTTTAGCAAATTTAATTGAAACTATCTCCGATTTTTTTGAAATTTTTTACAAATTTTAATTTTTATGAACGAAATTTTAGCAAATTTAATCGGAACTATCTTCGATTTTTTTAGATTTTTTACAAATTTTAATTTTTATGACCGAAATTTTAGCAAATTCAATTGAAACTATCTTTAATTTTTGTGGATTTTTTTACAAATTTTAATTTTTATGAACGAAATTTTAGCAAATTCAATTGAAACTATCTTCGATTTTTTTGGATTTTTTCAAAAATTTTAATTTTTATGAACGAAATTTTAGCAAATTTAATTGAAACTATCTTCGATTTTTTTGTTTTTTTTTACAAATTTTAATTTTTATGAACGAAATTTTAGCAAATTCAATTGAAACTATCTTCGATTTTTTTCGATTTTTTCAAAAATTTTAATTTTTATGAACGAAATTTTAGCAAATTTAATTGAAACTATCTTCGATTTTTTTGGATTTTTTTACAAATTTTAATTTTTATGAACGAAATTTTAGCAAATTTAATTGAAACTATCTTCGATTTTTTGGATTTTTTTACAAATTTTAATTTTTATGAACGAAATTTTAGCAAATTTAATCGGAACCATCTTCGATTTTTTTGGATTTTTTACAAATTTTAATTTTTATGATCGAAATTTTAGCAAATTCAATTGAAACTATCTTCGATTTTTGTATATTTTTTAAAAAATTTTAATTTTTATGAACGATATTTTAGCAAATTTAATTGAAACTATCTTCGATTTTTTTGGATTTTTTACATATTTTAATTTTTATGAACGAAATTTTAGCAAATTTAATTGAAACTATCTTCGATTTTTTTGGATTTTTTTACAAATTTTAATTTTTATGAACGAAATGTTAGCAAATTCAATTAAAACTATCTTCGATTTTTTGGATTTTTTTAAATATTTTAATTTTTATGAACGAAATTTTAGCAAATTTAATTGAAACTATCTTCGATTTTTTTGGATTTTTTACAAATTTTAATTTTTATGAACGAAATTTTAGCAAATTTTATTGAACCTATCTTCGATTTTTTTGGATTTTTTTATAAATTTTAATTTTTATGAACGAAATTTTAGCAAATTCAATTGAAACTATCTTCGATTTTTTTGGATTTTTTTAAATATTTTAATTTTCATGAACGAAATTTTAGCAAATTTAATTGAAACTATCTCCGATTTTTTTGAAATTTTTTACAAATTTTAATTTTTATGAACGAAATTTTAGCAAATTTAATCGGAACTATCTTCGATTTTTTTAGATTTTTTACAAATTTTAATTTTTATGACCGAAATTTTAGCAAATTCAATTGAAACTATCTTTAATTTTTGTGGATTTTTTTACAAATTTTAATTTTTATGAACGAAATTTTAGCAAATTCAATTGAAACTATCTTCGATTTTTTTAGATTTTTTCAAAAATTTTAATTTTTATGAACGAAATTTTAGCAAATTTAATTGAAACTATCTTCGATTTTTTTGTTTTTTTTTACAAATTTTAATTTTTATGAACGAAATTTTAGCAAATTCAATTGAAACTATCTTCGATTTTTTTGGATTTTTTCAAAAATTTTAATTTTTATGAACGAAATTTTAGCAAATTTAATTGAAACTATCTTCGATTTTTTTGGATTTTTATACAAATTTTAATTTTTATGAACGAAATTTTAGCAAATTTAATTGAAACTATCTTCGATTTTTTGGATTTTTTTACAAATTTTAATTTTTATGAACGAAATTTTAGCAAATTTAATCGGAACCATCTTCGATTTTTTTGGATTTTTTACAAATTTTAATTTTTATGATCGAAATTTTAGCAAATTCAATTGAAACTATCTTCGATTTTTGTATATTTTTTAAAAAATTTTAATTTTTATGAACGAAATTTTAGCAAATTTAATTGAAACTATTTTCGATTTTTTTGGATTTTTTACAAATTTTAATTTTTATGAACGAAATTTTATCAAATTTAATTGAAACTATCTTCGATTTTTTTGGATTTTTTTACAAATTTTAATTTTTATGAACGAAATGTTAGCAAATTCAATTAAAACTATCTTCGATTTTTTGGATTTTTTTAAATATTTTAATTTTTATGAACGAAATTTTAGCAAATTTAATTGAAACTATCTTCGATTTTTTTGTATTTTTTACAAATTTTAATTTTTATGAACGAAATTTTAGCAAATTTAATTGAAACTATCTTCGATTTTTTTTGATTTTTTACAAATTTTAATTTTTATGAACGAAATTTTAGCAAATTTAATCGGAACTATCTTCGATTTTTTTGAAATTTTTTACAAATTTTAATTTTTATGAACGAAATTTTAGCAAATTTAATCGGAACTATCTTCGATTTTTTTAGATTTTTTACAAATTTTAATTTTTATGATCGAAATTTTAGCAAATTCAATTGAATCTATCTTTAATTTTTGTGGATTTTTTTACAAATTTTAATTTTTATGAACGAAATTTTAGCAAATTTAATCGGAACTATCTTCGATTTTTTGGATTTTTTTACAAATTTTAATTTTTATGAACGAAATTTTAGCAAATTTAATCGGAACCATCTTCGATTTTTTTGGATTTTTTACAAATTTTAATTTTTATGATCGAAATTTTAGCAAATTCAATTGAAACTATCTTCGATTTTTGTATATTTTTTAAAAAATTTTAATTTTTATGAACGAAATTTTAGCAAATTTAATCGGAACTATCTTCGATTTTTTGAAATTTTTTACAAATTTTAATTTTTATGAACGAAATTTTAGCAAATTTAATCGGAACTATCTTCGATTTTTTTAGATTTTTTACAAATTTTAATTTTTATGATCGAAATTTTAGCAAATTCAATTGAATCTATCTTTAATTTTTGTGGATTTTTTTACAAATTTTAATTTTTATGAACGAAATTTTAGCAAATTTAATCGGAACTATCTTCGATTTTTTTTTATTTTTTACAAATTTTAATTTTTATGATCGAAAATTTAGCAAATTCAATTGAAACTATCTTCGATTTTTGTATATTTTTTAAAAAATTTTAATTTTTATGAACGAAATTTTAGCAAATTTAATTGAAACTATCTTCGATTTTTTTGGATTTTTTACAAATTTTAATTTTTATGAACGAAATTTTAGCAAATTCAATTGAAACTATCTTCGATTATTTTGGATTTTTTTAAATATTTTAATTTTTATGAACGAAATTTTAGCAAATTTAATTGAAACTATCTTCGATTTTTTTGGATTTTTTTTCAAATTTCATTTTTTATGCACGAAATTTTAGCAAATTTAATTTAAACTATCCTCGATTTTTTTGGATTTTTTTAAATATTTTAATTTTTATGAACGAAATTTTAGCAAATTTAATTGAAACTATCTTCGATTTTTTTGAAATTTTTTACAAATTTTAATTTTTATGAACGAAATTTTAGCAAATTTAATCGGAACTATCTTCGATTTTTTTAGATTTTTTACAAATTTTAATTTTTATGATCGAAATTTTAGCAAATTCAATTGAAACTATCTTTAATTTTTGTGGATTTTTTTACAAATTTTAATTTTTATGAACGAAATTTTAGCAAATTCAATTGAAACTATCTTCGAATTTTTTGGATTTTTTAAAAATTTTAATTTTTATGAACGAAATTTTAGCAAATTCAATTGAAACAATCTTCGATTTTTTTGGATTTTTTTACAAATTTTAATTTTAAGAACGAAATTTTAGCAAATTCAATTGAAACTATCTTCAATTTTTTGGATTTTTTTTCAAATTTCATTTTTTATGCACGAAATTTTAGCAAATTTAATTTAAACTATCCTCGATTTTTTTGGATTTTTTTAAATATTTTAATTTTTCTGAACGAACTTTTAGCAAATTTAATTGAAACTATCTCCGATTTTTTTGAAATTTTTTACAAATTTTAATTTTTATGAACGAAATTTTAGCAAATTTAATCGGAACTATCTTCGATTTTTTTAGATTTTTTACAAATTTTAATTTTTATGACCGAAATTTTAGCAAATTCAATTGAAACTATCTTTAATTTTTGTGGATTTTTTTACAAATTTTAATTTTTATGAACGAAATTTTAGCAAATTCAATTGAAACTATCTTCGATTTTTTTGGATTTTTTCAAAAATTTTAATTTTTATGAACGAAATTTTAACAAATTTAATTGAAACTATCTTCGATTTTTTTGTTTTTTTTTACAAATTTTAATTTTTATGAACGAAATTTTAGCAAATTCAATTGAAACTATCTTCGATTTTTTTCGATTTTTTCAAAAATTTTAATTTTTATGAACGAAATTTTAGCAAATTTAATTGAAACTATCTTCGATTTTTTTGGATTTTTTTACAAATTTTAATTTTTATGAACGAAATTTTAGCAAATTTAATTGAAACTATCTTCGATTTTTTGGATTTTTTTACAAATTTTAATTTTTATGAACGAAATTTTAGCAAATTTAATCGGAACCATCTTCGATTTTTTTGGATTTTTTACAAATTTTAATTTTTATGATCGAAATTTTAGCAAATTCAATTGAAACTATCTTCGATTTTTGTATATTTTTTAAAAAATTTTAATTTTTATGAACGATATTTTAGCAAATTTAATTGAAACTATCTTCGATTTTTTTGGATTTTTTACATATTTTAATTTTTATGAACGAAATTTTAGCAAATTTAATTGAAACTATCTTCGATTTTTTTGGATTTTTTTACAAATTTTAATTTTTATGAACGAAATGTTAGCAAATTCAATTAAAACTATCTTCGATTTTTTGGATTTTTTTAAATATTTTAATTTTTATGAACGAAATTTTAGCAAATTTAATTGAAACTATCTTCGATTTTTTTGGATTTTTTACAAATTTTAATTTTTATGAACGAAATTTTAGCAAATTTTATTGAACCTATCTTCGATTTTTTTGGATTTTTTTATAAATTTTAATTTTTATGAACGAAATTTTAGCAAATTCAATTGAAACTATCTTCGATTTTTTTGGATTTTTTTAAATATTTTAATTTTCATGAACGAAATTTTAGCAAATTTAATTGAAACTATCTCCGATTTTTTTGAAATTTTTTACAAATTTTAATTTTTATGAACGAAATTTTAGCAAATTTAATCGGAACTATCTTCGATTTTTTTAGATTTTTTACAAATTTTAATTTTTATGACCGAAATTTTAGCAAATTCAATTGAAACTATCTTTAATTTTTGTGGATTTTTTTACAAATTTTAATTTTTATGAACGAAATTTTAGCAAATTCAATTGAAACTATCTTCGATTTTTTTAGATTTTTTCAAAAATTTTAATTTTTATGAACGAAATTTTAGCAAATTTAATTGAAACTATCTTCGATTTTTTTGTTTTTTTTTACAAATTTTAATTTTTATGATCGAAATTTTAGCAAATTCAATTGAAACTATCTTCGATTTTTGTATATTTTTTAAAAAATTTTAATTTTTATGAACGAAATTTTAGCAAATTTAATTGAAACTATTTTCGATTTTTTTGGATTTTTTACAAATTTTAATTTTTATGAACGAAATTTTATCAAATTTAATTGAAACTATCTTCGATTTTTTTGGATTTTTTTACAAATTTTAATTTTTATGAACGAAATGTTAGCAAATTCAATTAAAACTATCTTCGATTTTTTGGATTTTTTTAAATATTTTAATTTTTATGAACGAAATTTTAGCAAATTTAATTGAAACTATCTTCGATTTTTTTGTATTTTTTACAAATTTTAATTTTTATGAACGAAATTTTAGCAAATTTAATTGAAACTATCTTCGATTTTTTTTGATTTTTTACAAATTTTAATTTTTATGAACGAAATTTTAGCAAATTTAATCGGAACTATCTTCGATTTTTTTGAAATTTTTTACAAATTTTAATTTTTATGAACGAAATTTTAGCAAATTTAATCGGAACTATCTTCGATTTTTTTAGATTTTTTACAAATTTTAATTTTTATGATCGAAATTTTAGCAAATTCAATTGAATCTATCTTTAATTTTTGTGGATTTTTTTACAAATTTTAATTTTTATGAACGAAATTTTAGCAAATTTAATCGGAACTATCTTCGATTTTTTTTGATTTTTTACAAATTTTAATTTTTATGATCGAAAATTTAGCAAATTCAATTGAAACTATCTTCGATTTTTGTATATTTTTTAAAAAATTTTAATTTTTATGAACGAAATTTTAGCAAATTTAATTGAAACTATCTTCGATTTTTTTGGATTTTTTACAAATTTTAATTTTTATGAACTAAATTTTAACAAATTTAATTGAAACTATCTTCGATTTTTTTTTATTTTTTTACAAATTTTAATTTTTATGATCGAAATTTTAGCAAATTTAATTGAAACTATCTTCGATTTTTTTGGATTTTTTTACAAATTTTAATTTTTATGAACGAAATGTTAGCAAAATCAATTGAAACTATCTTCGATTTTTTTGGATTTTTTCAAAAATTTTAATTTTTATGAACGAAATTTTAGCAAATTTAATTGAAACTATCTTCGATTTTTTTGGTTTGTTTTACAAATTTTAATTTTTATGAACGAAATTTTAGCAAATTTAATTGAAACTATCTTCGATTTTTTTGGATTTTTTTTCAAATTTTAATTTTTATGAACGAAATTTTAGCAAATTTAATCGGAACCATCTTCGATTTTTTTGGATTTTTTACAAATTTTAATTTTTATAATCGAAATTTTAGCAAATTCAATTGAAACTATCTTCGATTTTTGTATATTTTTTAAAAAATTTTAATTTTTATGAACGAAATTTTAGCAAATTTAATTGAAACTATCTTCGATTTTTTTGGATTTTGTACAAATTTTAATTTTTATGAACGAAATTTTATCAAATTTAATTGAAACTATCTTCGATTTTTTTGGATTTTTTTACAAATTTTAATTTTTATGAACGAAATGTTAGCAAATTCAATTAAAACTATCTTCGATTTTTTGGATTTTTTTAAATATTTTAATTTTTATGAACGAAATTTTAGCAAATTTAATTGAAACTATCTTCGATTTTTTTGGATTTTTTTACAAATTTTAATTTTAAGAACGAAATTTTAGCAAATTCAATTGAAACTATCTTCAATTTTTTGGATTTTTTTTCAAATTTCATTTTTTATGCACGAAATTTTAGCAAATTTAATTGAAACTATCCTCGATTTTTTTGGATTTTTTTAAATATTTTAATTTTTATGAACGAAATTTTAGCAAATTTAATTGAAACTATCTCCGATTTTTTTGAAATTTTTTACAAATTTTAATTTTTATGAACGAAATTTTAGCAAATTTAATCGGAACTATCTTCGATTTTTTTAGATTTTTTACAAATTTTAATTTTTATGATCGAAATTTTAGCAAATTCAATTGAAACTATCTTTAATTTTTGTGGATTTTTTTACAAATTTTAATTTTTATGAACGAAATTTTAGCAAATTCAAATGAAACTATCTTCGATTTTTTTGGATTTTTTCAAAAATTTTAATTTTTATGAACGAAATTTTAGCAAATTTAATTGAAACTATCTTCGATTTTTTTGGATTTTTTTACAAATTTTAATTTTTATGAACGAAATTTTAGCAAATTCAATTGAAACTATCTTCGATTTTTTTTGGATTTTTTCAAAAATTTTAATTTTTATGAACGAAATTTTAGCAAATTTAATTGAAACTATCTTCGATTTTTTTGGATTTTTTTACAAATTTTAATTTTTATGAACGAAATTTTAGCAAATTTAATTGAAACTATCTTCGATTTTTTTGGATTTTTTTACAAATTTTTAAATTTTTATGAACGAAATTTTAGCAAATTTAATCGGAACCATCTTCGATTTTTTTGGATTTTTTACAAATTTTAATTTTTATGATCGAAATTTTAGCAAATTCAATTGAAACTATCTTCGATTTTTGTATATTTTTTAAAAAATTTTAATTTTTATGAACGAAATTTTAGCAAATTTAATTGAAACTATCTTCGATTTTTTTTGATTTTTTACAAATTTTAATTTTTATGAACGAAATTTTAGCAAATTCAATTGAAACTATCTTCGATTTTTTTGGATTTTTTACAAATTTTAATTTTTATGAACGAAATTTTAGCAAATTTAATTGAACCTATCTTCGATTTTTTTGGATTTTTTTACAAATTTTAATTTTTATGAACGAAATTTTAGCAAATTCAATTGAAACTATCTTCGATTTTTTTGGATTTTTTTACAAATTTTAGTTTTTATGAACGAAATTTTAGCAAATTTAATTGAAACTATCTTCGATTTTTTTGGATTTTTTTACAAATTTTAATTTTTATGAACGAAATGTTAGCAAATTCAATTAAAACTATCTTCGATTTTTTGGATTTTTTTAAATATTTTAATTTTTATGAACGAAATTTTAGCAAATTTAATTGAAACTATCTTCGATTTTTTTGTATTTTTTACAAATTTTAATTTTTATGAACGAAATTTTAGCAAATTTAATCGGAACCATCTTCGATTTTTTTGGATTTTTTACAAATTTTAATTTTTATGATCGAAATTTTAGCAAATTCAATTGAAACTATCTTCGATTTTTGTATATTTTTTAAAAAATTTTAATTTTTATGAACGAAATTTTAGCAAATTTAATTGAAACTATCTTCGATTTTTTTGGATTTTTTTACAAATTTTAATTTTTATGAACGAAATTTTAGCAAATTCAATTGAAACTATCTTCGATTTTTTTGGATTTTTTCAAAAATTTTAATTTTTATGAACGAAATTTTAGCAAATTTAATTGAAACTATCTTCGATTTTTTTGGATTGTTTTACAAATTTTAATTTTTATGAACGAAATTTTAGCAAATTTAATTGAAACTATCTTCGATTTTTTTGGATTTTTTTTCAAATTTTAATTTTTATGAACGAAATTTTAGCAAATTTAATCGGAACCATCTTCGATTTTTTTGGATTTTTTACAAATTTTAATTTTTATGATCGAAATTTTAGCAAATTCAATTGAAACTATCTTCGATTTTTGTATATTTTTTAAAAAATTTTAATTTTTATGAACGAATTTTTAGCAAATTTAATTGAAACTATCTTCGATTTTTTTGGATTTTTTACAAATTTTAATTTTTATGAACGAAATTTTATCAAATTTAATTGAAACTATCTTCGATTTTTTTGGATTTTTTTACAAATTTTAATTTTTATGAACGAAATGTTAGCAAATTCAATTAAAACTATCTTCGATTTTTTGGATTTTTTTAAATATTTTAATTTTTATGAACGAAATTTTAGCAAATTTAATTGAAACTATCTTCGATTTTTTTGTATTTTTTACAAATTTTAATTTTTATGAACGAAATTTTAGCAAATTTTATTGAACCTATCTTCGATTTTTTTGGATTTTTTTATAAATTTTAATTTTTATGAACGAAATTTTAGCAAATTCAATTGAAACTATCTTCGATTTTTTTGGATTTTTTTAAATATTTTAATTTTTATGAACGAAATTTTAGCAAATTTAATCGGAACTATCTTCGATTTTTTTGAAATTTTTTACAAATTTTAATTTTTATGAACGAAATTTTAGCAAATTTAATCGGAACTATCTTCGATTTTTTTAGATTTTTTACAAATTTTAATTTTTATGATCGAAATTTTAGCAAATTCAATTGAATCTATCTTTAATTTTTATGGATTTTTTTACAAATTTTAATTTTTATGAACGAAATGTTAGCAAATTCAATTAAAACTATCTTCGATTTTTTTGGATTTTTTTATAAATTTTAATTTTTATGAACGAAATTTTAGCAAATTCAATTGAAACTATCTTCGATTTTTTTGGATTTTTTTAAATATTTTAATTTTTATGAACGAAATTTTAGCAAATTTAATCGGAACTATCTTCGATTTTTTTGAAATTTTTTACAAATTTTAATTTTTATGAACGAAATTTTAGCAAATTTAATCGGAACTATCTTCGATTTTTTTAGATTTTTTACAAATTTTAATTTTTATGATCGAAATTTTAGCAAATTCAATTGAATCTATCTTTAATTTTTGTGGATTTTTTTACAAATTTTAATTTTTATGAACGAAATTTTAGCAAATTTAATCGGAACTATCTTCGATTTTTTGGGATTTTTTACAAATTTTAATTTTTATGATCGAAAATTTAGCAAATTCAATTGAAACTATCTCCGATTTTTTTGAAATTTTTTACAAATTTTAATTTTTATGAACGAAATTTTAGCAAATTTAATTGAAACTATCTTCGATTTTTTTGAAATTTTTTACAAATTTTAATTTTTATGAACGAAATTTTAGCAAATTTAATCGGAACTATCTTCGATTTTTTTAGATTTTTTACAAATTTTAATTTTTATGATCGAAATTTTAGCAAATTCAATTGAAACTATCTTTAATTTTTGTGGATTTTTTTACAAATTTTAATTTTTATGAACGAAATTTTAGCAAATTCAATTGAAACTATCTTCGAATTTTTTGGATTTTTTAAAAATTTTAATTTTTATGAACGAAATTTTAGCAAATTCAATTGAAACAATCTTCGATTTTTTTGGATTTTTTTACAAATTTTAATTTTAAGAACGAAATTTTAGCAAATTCAATTGAAACTATCTTCAATTTTTTGGATTTTTTTTCAAATTTCATTTTTTATGCACGAAATTTTAGCAAATTTAATTTAAACTATCCTCGATTTTTTTGGATTTTTTTAAATATTTTAATTTTTATGAACGAACTTTTAGCAAATTTAATTGAAACTATCTCCGATTTTTTTGAAATTTTTTACAAATTTTAATTTTTATGAACGAAATTTTAGCAAATTTAATCGGAACTATCTTCGATTTTTTTAGATTTTTTACAAATTTTAATTTTTATGACCGAAATTTTAGCAAATTCAATTGAAACTATCTTTAATTTTTGTGGATTTTTTTACAAATTTTAATTTTTATGAACGAAATTTTAGCAAATTCAATTGAAACTATCTTCGATTTTTTTGGATTTTTTCAAAAATTTTAATTTTTATGAACGAAATTTTAGCAAATTTAATTGAAACTATCTTCGATTTTTTTGTTTTTTTTTACAAATTTTAATTTTTATGAACGAAATTTTAGCAAATTCAATTGAAACTATCTTCGATTTTTTTCGATTTTTTCAAAGATTTTAATTTTTATGAACGAAATTTTAGCAAATTTAATTGAAACTATCTTCGATTTTTTTGGATTTTTTTACAAATTTTAATTTTTATGAACGAAATTTTAGCAAATTTAATTGAAACTATCTTCGATTTTTTGGATTTTTTTACAAATTTTAATTTTTATGAACGAAATTTTAGCAAATTTAATCGGAACCATCTTCGATTTTTTTGGATTTTTTACAAATTTTAATTTTTATGATCGAAATTTTAGCAAATTCAATTGAAACTATCTTCGATTTTTATATATTTTTTAAAAAATTTTAATTTTTATGAACGAAATTTTAGCAAATTTAATTGAAACTATCTTCGATTTTTTTGGATTTTTTACATATTTTAATTTTTATGAACGAAATTTTAGCAAATTTAATTGAAACTATCTTCGATTTTTTTGGATTTTTTTACAAATTTTAATTTTTATGAACGAAATGTTAGCAAATTCAATTAAAACTATCTTCGATTTTTTGGATTTTTTTAAATATTTTAATTTTTATGAACGAAATTTTAGCAAATTTAATTGAAACTATCTTCGATTTTTTTGGATTTTTTACAAATTTTAATTTTTATGAACGAAATTTTAGCAAATTTTAATGAACCTATCTTCGATTTTTTTGGATTTTTTTATAAATTTTAATTTTTATGAACGAAATTTTAGCAAATTCAATTGAAACTATCTTCGATTTTTTTGGATTTTTTTAAATATTTTAATTTTTATGAACGAAATTTTAGCGAATTTAATTGAAACTATCTCCGATTTTTTTGAAATTTTTTACAAATTTTAATTTTTATGAACGAAATTTTAGCAAATTTAATCGGAACTATCTTCGATTTTTTTAGATTTTTTACAAATTTTAATTTTTATGACCGAAATTTTAGCAAATTCAATTGAAACTATCTTTAATTTTTGTGGATTTTTTTACAAATTTTAATTTTTATGAACGAAATTTTAGCAAATTCAATTGAAACTATCTTCGATTTTTTTGGATTTTTTCAAAAATTTTAATTTTTATGAACGAAATTTTAGCAAATTTAATTGAAACTATCTTCGATTTTTTGTTTTTTTTTACAAATTTTAATTTTTATGAACGAAATTTTAGCAAATTCAATTGAAACTATCTTCGATTTTTTTGGATTTTTTCAAAAATTTTAATTTTTATGAACGAAATTTTAGCAAATTTAATTGAAACTATCTTCGATTTTTTTGGATTTTTATACAAATTTTAATTTTTATGAACGAAATTTTAGCAAATTTAATTGAAACTATCTTCGATTTTTTGGATTTTTTTACAAATTTTAATTTTTATGAACGAAATTTTAGCAAATTTAATCGGA